>JAOBAT010100469.1:0-15972 GCA_026413305.1 Hydrozoanthus tunicans
ATTTTAGTGTGTGAAAAGCTACAAATTGAGTTGCAGAGCAACAAACCTCCATCAACAATGAATTTTAATAAAGCTTTACTGGCTCGAAGCAAAGATTTTGCTAGAAAAAACTGGATGCTGTTTCTTTTTTCTGAAAACTTGCGTCGTCTTTTAATTCGTTTGGGGTAATTACCTCAAGTTAAAACAGCTTGAACATAGTATTTCTATGGTAAAGACTGGCAAGATCAATTTGTAATTTAAAGTTTGTCAGTCAGTTGCCTGTGTTACCTTCCTTCCAAGCGCCTCTGAGCATACTTGTAGGGGCCTTCAACTGAGTGACTCCACTTCTATGTTTTTATAGGTGCGATTGTACGAAGACTTTGCAAAATCCCAAGCAAAGAAAGGACTCGAGGAGTCGTTCTCCCTTGCAGGGAAAAACGATGATGAAAAGCCAAAGAAAGAGTCAACCCACATTTTCCAGGTTTGAAATCAGTTTCTCTTTGGTTGGTCACCAAAATAGGTTTTCAGCAGCATAGAATTTTATTTTAGGTCTATTTTTTGTGGAACAAATATGCTTTAACCCAGTAAGTAAGTTTTTGTTTTTCTCGAGTTTAATTTTTTGTAAACGTTTATATAAGAACTCAGTCCAACTGTAAAATCATTTCCTCGAATTATTGACTAAATTATTTCTATATTCGAAATATTTTGATCTTGAATTCCGAATTCCAAACTGTAATTTCTAACAGTGATAATAGGAACAATGGAAGCATTAGTTGTTAGATCAATTGAAACAGCGGTAACATTCAAGAATACAACAGAAACAATAGCATTTAGGAGATGATCATAGTAATAAAAATATAAATAAAAGTAACAATCAAAGAAAAAAAACTAAGAGAAAAGAAGCAATGGATGTATCGAATTAAGCCTTGATTAGATTAGCTACTTTACTGTATCCGCTGACCACAGCCGTGAACATATCTTGAAAATCTGTCAGCTGATAAGAATCCATTAAGCGACATTGAAATTCAAAATCTACCGGTTTTAAAGAACTCCTGGGTGTCATCTTTTAAACCCATTCCTATTTTTCCTATTGAGACAAGACAGACCAATTTCGACCAGAGAGGATAGCTTGGTCAGATTCGCTGGTGCGTTCTGTTAGATCTGCACATTCTCGCTACAGACAAAGGATTTTCCCTCTTTTTTCGCCATTATTCCTCAAATTCATATTTCCTTTTTTTAGTAATCGTGCTGCTACAGGTAAAGGCAGCTTGACGCCCTCGAACTCTTAAACGTGCAAGAGTCAGTTATTCTAAGTTTCTTTGTTCATTGGTCGATAGGACGAAGTCAATAATATTGTTTAAGTATGTGACCTGAAAAAGTGCCTTAAATTCACCCACAGGCACTGCAATACCTGAAGAAAGTCTGCAACCATCCACTATTGGTGCTCAAGCAAGAACATCCCGAGTACGAGACGATTACAGAACAACTGAAAGAGCAGAAATCCTCACTTAGAGATATTCATCACGCAGCCAAACTAGTAGCTCTCAAGTGAGTAGTCTTTGTGTCAGTTACGTGTTGAACAGTATGTCAAAACACGTGTTATTTTGTAAATTTCGTTATATCGGGGTAAAATTGTCCTTGGGACCTAAAAGCCATGGTTTTTCTTATAACGGGGTTTTTACCGATGCATTTTTGAGTAGTTTTGCCGGGCCTAAATTTTCTTCTATTTCAGGGAAGAGCCTTTGATGTTTTTTATGCATTTTGCTTCTAGGCAACTACTGATTGATTGTGGAATTGGAGTGAGCTCAGCCCCAGGCTCTAACGACGTGGCTTCAGAGCCAGTTGTGTCCCAACACCGTGTGCTACTGTTTTGTCAGTTAAAGAGTATGCTGGACATTGTGGAGAACGATCTGCTCAAGTGAGTAATCATTCACTTCAGGGCTAAAAACAACGGGGCTTGAGATAAGGAGCAATGTCTGAACTTGTGTGCTAGCTTGGCTCAGTCGGTGAGAAGTTTGATTTCCAAGCGGAGTTCCTTGGGTTCGGTCCCCCGGCTTTGCTGACAGTTGAACATTTGTGCGGCCTTCTTTCCCAAACTGTCTACAGTCAAAGCTCTCTAAGATACGATAAGACACCTTTTGGCTTTTGTCCGTCTTAGAGAGGTGTCCGTCTTATAAAGACTTAAAATACAGTAGATGATTGCATAAGAAAACAACAGGGACCAAGGTTTGGTGTCCGTCTTATAGAGACTTAAAATACAGTAAATGATTGCATAAGAAAACAGCAGGGACCAAGATTTGGTGTCCGTCTTATAGAGACTTAAAATACAGTAAATGATTGCATGAGACAACGGCAGGGACTAAGATTTGGTGTTCGTCTTAGAGAGGTGTCCGTCTTATAGAGACTTAAAATACAGTAAATGATTGCATGAGAAAACGGCAGGGACCAAGATTTGGTGTCCGTCTTATAGAGACTTAAAATACAGTAAATGATTGCATTAGAAAACGGCAGGGACCAAGATTTGATGTCCGTCTTATAGAGACTTAAAATACAGTAAATGATTGCATTAGAAAACGGCAGGGACCAAGATTTGGTGTCCGTCTTATAGAGACTTTAAAATACAGTAAATGATTGCATTAGAAAACGGCAGGGACCAAGATTTGGTGTCCGTCTTATAGAGACTTAAAATACAGTAAATGATTGCATGAGAAAACGGCAGGGACCAAGATTTGGTGTCCGTCTTATAAAGACTTAAAATACAGTAAATGATTGCATGAGAAAACAGCAGGGACCAAGATTTGGTGTCCGTCTTATAGAGACTTAAAATACAGTAAATGATTGCATAAGAAAACAGCAGGGACCAAGATTAGGTGTCCGTCTTATAGAGACTTAAAATACAGTAAATGATTGCATGAGACAACGGCAGGGACTAAGATTTGGTGTTCGTTTTAAAGAGGTGTCCGTATTATGGGGGTGTCCGTCTTGAGAGGTTCGACTGTATAGACAGGGACGTTAAGTCGTTGGTCTAGTCTCATTTAGAATATCCAGGGGACTTAAAAGAACCAAAACTTTTATCGACAAGAGTAGGGTTGTGATCCAATCTTTGGTTGGTTTGACAAAGAAGAGCCACCTAGTTGAATACCAATAAAACCGTTATTATTTTTTTATTTTTATTTTTATTATTATTGTAATTGTTAGTATTATTATTATCATGGTACTTAAGTTGTTTCGTGAACTCGAACTTGAAGTTGAAGATAACATTTTTAGAGTGGAGACAATGACATGTTTAACTGAAATTGTGTTTGTTCCTTTTATTTCAGAGGCACCATGCCGGGTGTAACCTACCTGAGACTAGATGGGAGTACCCCGGTAGGGCAACGGTACAACGTTGTCCACAGGTAATTTAAAGACATTTATTATTTCACTACTTCATGTTTTGTGGGGCACCATGTCAGGTGTAGCTTATCTGGATGTCTTCATCCTGTCTGTTAGTAGGTTTGTATTACGAAGCCTAAACACTTTCCCGGTTCAAAATTTAGGAAAGAGGGGACCTTATTACTCTATAGCCCTGTTCTTCGGTCTTCCTTGGAATAATTCAGCTTTTAAGAAATCGTTTTCATTCTTTGCTCATAGTTACGGCCCTTATCATAAATTTCCGCTAATAAAGGTGACCTCCTTTCTATTCTCGTTAAAGGAGAAACATTTTTTTCTCCCTTTTCGCGTGTCACGGACCTGTTAATACAAACTAAAACGCCCATACTGTGTTTAGGTGTGTTATTATCTTGTTTTTGTCTTGCTTCTCTTCTTGTTCTATTTCAGGTAAGCTATTAGAGAAGGCAAAGCTATGAATTCGATTTAAAAAATCAAATGGCAGGGGTCGAAATTTTCGAGGGTTTGGTTTTTGCCAGTTCTCATTTACTTGCATATTCTCGACGTTTGGTGGACTTATTTGTCTCAGCGGCAGTTCCCGCAAGAAAAAATCCGTTTTCGCAGAAAAGAAAGTTTTAGAATTAAAATAAATTATTTTGGGGAAAAATCCGTTTCACTAACCGACAAAACTATACGCAGCACCCCCCCCCCTCCCCAAACCTTTAATGGATCAATTACTTGATATAACCTCTCGTTTGATCAAATACTTATCGTTTGACTTATCTGGCAGATTCAATAACGACCCATCAATCGACATTCTACTTCTTACTACCCATGTGGGTGGCTTGGGCCTGAATTTAACAGGAGCAGATACTGTCATCTTTGTGGAGCACGACTGGAACCCAATGAAAGACTTACAGGTGCGGTGAAAAAGTCTTCCTTGGGAAAAGTATTTTAGTGACGTTAAAGTGTATCATTGTTTCAAAAGTTTTGTTGTTAAAAAGCATTTTGTTTTAACTGTCTTGTTTGTTTTGTGTAGGCAATGGATCGGGCTCACCGTATTGGCCAGAAGAAAGTAGTAAACGTGTACAGATTGATAACAAGAGGTACATTGGAGGAGAAGATAATGGGGTAAGGATCTGGGATGCAAGTTGAGACTAGCTACAGGTTGATAGCTTCGATACATTGGAGAATAAAATGGTTGGGTAAAGTTCGGAGGAGAAAACAATGGGCAGGGGTCTAAAGAAATTCGAGTACAGGCCTTTCTTGCAATAGTGGTCAACAAGCTTTTTGTGACGAAAGGCCTTATGGGGCTTCTTGTCACTATGTCATCGGTTTGAATGAGTGAGTTGTAACCATTCCAATTGAAGCAGGCGTTCCTAGCAGTTAGTCAAACATGTTATCGTCGTCAAGGAGATCACGCTGGCTAAGAGAACGAAGGCTCGGGTTACGAATTGGATCGGATTATATTTAACTTTTTCTTCTGAAACCATAGTTCACTATGCTAAAACCAATACTAAAGTCGCTACTCATAAAAAATTGCATTTTCATTTTCTTAACTTCCGTTAAATTTTCTTAAATTTCCGTTAATATGCACTCTGCCTTGAGTCACATGCAGTCTTTGACTGCCTATTTTTTGTCTGGTCCTAAGATTGAGTCAACCTTAGTAATCAAAGTAATGTTGTACGGGTATCGTAAAAAAGAGGTACTTTTTAATGTTTTTGCCAATAGAAGTCCATGGATGGGTTCCTTGAAACTAGTGTTACACTCGACCTGACCATTTCCGACCATTTTTACCACAATGCATTGCGAATCCTCTATCGCTTTAAAAAAACTAAAGGAAGATAACAGTTGGTAAAACTCTTCACTGTATAAACACACTGTGTGCCAAATTTGAGGTTTACAGTTTCTTACTATGAGCTTTTATTGGCAAATGTTTAGACATTTGTGCGCTAGGAATTGTGGGTCATGTACAAGTCACCACCTTTTGTGTAATAGTAGTTTCCTAAGATCTTCTCAGTCAGGCGTGGTCACGAGTTTTAACGTCAAAGTATAGCGCATGTTCTATACCCAAGTAGTTTCTGAAATGACTTGAAAACACTGTTATTGCATGACAACAAGGTTGAAGCGAAGTATATTGAGTGTGGTGTACAAAAAGCAACATAACAAACTATGTACGGTCGAACCCAAGATAAAATGGACACCTTTAAAACGGGCACCAAATCGTGATACTGCTCTGCGTTTTCAAAATCGATTGCTGTATTCTAATTCTCCTTAAAACGGACACCTCTCTAAGTCGGACAGTCTTGTAAAGGTTTTACTGTATACTTTACTATATGTTTACTATACTTTACTGTATGTTTACTGTCTAAAGTCCCAGGGGGTATTCAATTTTAGACCTTCCAAACAGGGGGCTTATTAGAGAAGGCCTTTTTTAAAGATTGTCAGTAGCTAAAGACAGGAACACAAACATCTAGGAACTCTGTGTTTCTTTGGCGTGACAACCATCACCATTCAAAAACTAAAACAAAAAAAAAACGTTGACAAAATACATTCGTACCGCAATAAGCCTCATGCTTTAGCTCATTCGCCTTTTTGTTGGGATTGGGGTTAGGATTATTTGAGATTGACTTGAAGCTCTAGACGGGGGGTTTGTTAAAGTGTTTACAGTACTAATGAAACTTGTTTCTTTTCACGTTACAGGCTCCAAAAATTCAAACTTAACATCGCCAATTCGGTCATAACTCAGGACAATTCTAGTCTGCAGACAATGGACACTGGGCAACTGCTGGACCTGTTCTCGGTTGAAAAAGAAAGTAGAAAGAAAGACTCGTCGGCGGAGGGCACTGCACAGGGAACCCAGTCTAGCAAAGGACTTAAATCAGTACTGGAAGGCTTGGGTGAACTTTGGGACGAGAGTCAATACGAAACTGAGTACAATTTGGATTCTTTTATTCAATCGTTGGGATGACTTGAATGAGTGGCTAAATTTTGAGGATTCGAGCCAGGTTTCTTCAGGTCATTTCCTGGTAATCCCGTGAAGTACGAGCCAGGTATTCCCCGGGTAATCTTTGTATTCCCCAGCGGTAAAAGGATGGTGTACATTTTGTTCAAGTGATTGTGCACCTAGTGCTAAGGACCTTCGGAAAGCAAATACTAGAAGGGAAAAGGCAAATGCAATCTTCGAATAGAGCTCGACACCAAAATGTAACTGGTTCTTCCAGCGAACAACTGAAATAAAAAAAAACGGACCGGTCAACTTGGCAACTCGCATGAAAATCTTACCCTTCAGCGATTTCATCTGACTTGACCTCGTAAGGCCATGACTCTTCAACAGTTATTGGTAAACCTGGCCAGAAGAGAGTAAAGGTTTAAACGTCTTGAAAGTTTGACGAAGTATCAAGTAAAAATGCGGCATAAATGACATCTTTGAATGTTTTTTTTTTTGTGCAACCAACATGTTTCCCCTTTACCAACTCCAAGCCTCGTTTTAGAGTCTTGGTTTCTTGTAGGATAAAAAAAATTAAAAGAAAAAGCTTTTTTCTCAATGTGACCAAAATAGTGAGTTGCGTCAATTACTGATGCTTTGAAGTAAAAACAAGTTCCCTCAACTTTGAATTGCGGTTTTGTTTTGCTTGTATTTCATTTTGTCTTAGAGTCGGAAAACTAAACGATGTGCTCATAATTCACGCATGCAAATAGCTGGCGAAGTAACAGCTTAACAGATGATAACAAGAACCTTCGCTGTCTAAACGCTTTGCCGTTAGTCCGTACTAATAGGTAGCTTAAGCAACCAGGACGATAACACCAACGAGGACGGCATGAAACAATAGTTGGTACAGTAGCTACACCTTGGAATGCACTGCCCTGTTTATCTGCACGCCGTTGTCTTGAAAACTACAGCGTGAAAAGCTAAATTCCAGGGTACGTACGCCACCTGGAAACCCTTGAATTGGGGAATTTTTGTTCCAGGTCTGGAATTCATTGAAAAATGTTTTTTTAAGAGTGACCTGGAAAAATCCTTGAGTTTTAAGTTTGCCCTTCACTTAGTGTAATTTAAGTATGTTTTCTGTAGTTAGTTTTTCTGCCGCTTGAAGAAACATCAGTGTGAATGTGTCAAAAACATCTGGAAGAAAGTTCGTATTTTGGTGCTTGAATTGACTTTTTCTTACTGTGTTCCTATTTATCAATTTTTCGAAAATTTTCAGCACACCTTGAAGTTACCTGGAACAGTTCCGGAATTTTGTTTTGAGCAAAGGGGAAGAATCCTTTTACGTCTACGAAAAGACCTACATATAATTTTGTCAATCTTCATCTACCTAGCTTAAAAATTAAAAACACTTTCGTCGTTTTCTGTTGACAATGTGTAGCTGCGACAAAGAGAAAGCAAACTAGCCATACGTTATGGAAAGCGGCAAGCAAGAAGTGTGTTTTTTGTAAACTGTCGTTGTCGATGTTTTCGTCCTCGTTGCTTAAGGTCATTCCACTGTTTTGCATATAGAAACTTTAAATTGTTTACACCCTTTTATTATGTTCTGTTAAATGTTGAGCTCTCGAAGACATATCAGAAAAATTCCTGCAAAAACAATAGTTTTCTTTCCCTCGGAATTGGGGAAAAACAGCATATGTTTTGCCGGTTTTCCTAGAATTTCTCCTAAACAAGCACGGGTACCCCACAATTTTTTTTCTTCAATCAATCAAATGTCAACAGGAATCCTTGACGAGAAAAAATAGGGAAAATCTGAGTTAAAAATGCGGAAAAAATATGAAAATCATAGATGAGAGTATACCGTTTCTTCAATTACAGGAACCATAGCAACAACAAAAGCGCATGAAAATTCCTCCTTACCAAAATGTTTTTGCTCAAAATCACAAGAAAATTATTTTTCTAGTGCAGAAGAACTCTTTACGTTATCTTCCTTTACGTTTCTTATGTTCTTTGATGTTTTCTTGGTTTCCAACACGTGGAAACTATAGTTTTAACTTCAAGCTTGCAATACAAAAAATTAGCCCTGGAGGGGGTATTTGTGTCAAGCATATCTCAAAAGTAAACATGGACACCTCCCTTTTTTATTTCATTTTTTGACTTTACATACAATGATTAACAAATGACGAAAGTTTAAAAAAAATCTGAATGTCTATTTCAATGGAATGACCTTGAGCAGCCTAATATGTTGCGGTGGAAGCCAGCTGCAGAGGTCGCCATTCGAAGACTTTTCTCGGCTCGGATTTTTAGTTTTTAGCTCCTTAGTAGATTTTACTCGATCATTGTACTTGCAATCATCCTGCATGCGTGCTTAGCATTATTTAGAATCAACCTTCAAATATTCCCGTGCAGGGTTGAGGACCCAGCGCTGTTTTCCAAGTGTAAATGCTCTTAAAGTACATGCAAAATACGGCCATAAGTCGGAATTCCGTTTTAAATGCCCATAAAGCTATCAAATTTTCCGATCATTGGCCTCGAAGAATACGAAACATTCACTTCCCGAAAGCTTTGAAACATTTTTTTCTCTCAGAAGCTTTTCGATGATAAGTTTTTCGCAAAGGGAAGATTTTCGATGCCCAAGGTGAATGGACAGGTCACCATAATCTCGCTATGGTTCAGGGCTTGGAATGAAGGGAAACTTTGGGAGCCCCGGGCCATTTAGTTGCCGATTTAAAAACCGGTTCATTGAATGAACAAAAATATTTTTTTATATTTTGTAAGGTACTTTCCAACTACAGCACAGACTCTTTCTCAACAACCACGAGACTTTCGCAACCAGCGTCTACGGATCCCTGCTGTGGACCGGAGGTGCGTTTCCTTGCCGAACCAAAACACAGCGAAAGCCAGATTAGTGAGGCTCCGAATAACTCGATAGCGCCAGCCGTGTAGAACGCTACCGAGTAGGACCCAAGTTTATCCGCAATCAAACCTATGAAAGTAAAAAGAATATCAAATCGGCAAAAATGCTTTGCCCACTTCAAGAAACTAGCACTTAAGTCGTTTCAAACTCAAAAGAAACTTTGCAAGAGGTAACATTTGAGCAGGCGCAGTTGACCTTAGGCGGTTTTACCACAATGCATTGCGGATCTACTTGTTTTAACAACCACAACTCTCAGAGTAATTTTATATT
This sequence comes from Hydrozoanthus tunicans, assembly GCA_026413305.1. Taxonomy (NCBI): domain Eukaryota; kingdom Metazoa; phylum Cnidaria; class Anthozoa; order Zoantharia; family Hydrozoanthidae; genus Hydrozoanthus; species Hydrozoanthus tunicans. The sequence goes on from JAOBAT010100469.1 coordinate 9,465, forward strand.
TTCGATGCCCAAGGAACTTAGGTGAATGTATAGGTTACTGTATTTTCGCTTTGGTCAAATGCTTTGAATGAAGCGAAGCTATGGGACCCCGGGTCATTCAGTTGCTGGTTTGTGGCTGACGTGGAAAACTGTGATTGCAGCTTTTGAGTTAGGCTAGCTTCTGAAATTTTATGCTCGAAGTTCTCAGGAATTTAGAGACCCACGGGTTTCATTATTTGAAAACTCTTGATGATCCTAATTATCAATTATCTGAAATAACGGTCATACGACACGTACTTTCAAACCAAAAGTCCAAGAATTTTGCCCTTTAACTACGCGTGAATTTAAAGATTTCGGCGAATCGTTCGGCGGCAGCTAAAAAGTTACTTCAAGCTGCTAAACGAAAATCCATCAACCTTCGGAAAGTATGTGCGCCTTTCTCTCCTCGGGGGTCGTTTTTAAGGAGCCGGGTTAGAACAAGAGATTCCGATCCCATCGATCCGGGCTGCAAGCCAGTCTAACCCCAGCTTAGTCTCTACTTTTGTTCGGTCGAAAGGTTGGTTGTTTCGATCATTCGATTTGATCAATGAAATTGGATTGGTTTAATTTTTCTAGGACAGAATGAACATCTCGAGGGGCATCCTGTATTAGTGCATGCGTATAAAAATTGCTTGAGAGATTCAAATCCAAACTCGACGCCGTCTTGAAACAAGATACCAAGCAAGAAAATCTGACCATTTCCATCCTTCCCCGCTTCTCTTATTCCACTCTTCCCTCCCAACCCTTCTTACTACTTCCCTATCCTTCCCTCTTGTCTTATTCCACTCTTCCCTCCACCAGCTTCGCCTATTACACCCCGATCCTTCACTTCTTGTCTTATTCTACTCTTCCCTCCCCAGCTTCGCTTATTACATCTCCATCATTCCCTTTTTGTCTTATTCCGCATATCCCTCCCCAAGCTTCGCTTCTTGCATACCTATCCCTCCCCTCTTGTCTTATTCCTCTCTTCCCTCCCCAGCTTCGCTTGTTACACCCCCATCCTTCCCTTTTTGCCTTATTCCACATCTCCCTACACCAGCTTCGCTTATTACATCCCAAACCTTCCCTTCTTGTCTTACTCCACTCTTCCCTCCCCAGCTTCGCTGATTACACCCCAATCCTTCCCCTTTTGTCTTATTCCACTCCTCCCTCCCCAACCTCGCTTATTACATTCCCAACCCTTCCCCTCTTGTCTTATTCCACTCTCCCCTCCCCAGCTTCGCTTATTATACCCCAATCCTTCGCCTCTGGTCTTATTCCACTCATCCCTCCCCAGCCTCTCTTATTACATCTCCATCATTCCCTTTTTGTCTTATTCCACATCTCCCTCCCCCAGCTTCGCTTGTTACATCCCCATCCTTCCCCTTATAATTATGTCTTATTCCACTCCTCCCTCCACCAGCTTCGCTTATTTTAATATTGGGATTTAAAAATCCCAATCCTTCCCCTCTTGTCTTATTCCACCCTTTCCTCCACCAGCTTCACTTATTACACTCTCATCCTTCACCTCTTGTCTTACTCCACTCTTCCATCCCTAGCTTCGCTTATTACATCCCCATCCTTCCCTTTTTGTCTTATTCTTATCTTCCCTCCCCCAGCTTCGCTTGTTACATCCCCATCCTTCCCCTTCTGTCTTATTCCACTCTTCCCTCCAGCAGCTTCACTTATTACATCCCCGTCTTTCCCCTCATGTCTTATTCCACTCTTGACTCCACCAGCCTCGCTTATTACATCCCCATCCTTCCCCTCTTGTCTTATTCGGTTCCTCCCAACACCAGCTTCGCTTATTACAGCCCTATGCTTCACCTCTTGTCTTATTCCACTCCTCCCTACACCAGCTTCGCTTATTACAACCCTATCCTTCACCTCTTGTCTTATTCCACTCTTCACTCCACCAGCTTTGCTTATTACATCCCCATCCTTCCCCTCTTGTCTTATTCCACTCCTCCCTCCCCCAGCTACGCTTATTACATCCCCATCCTTGCCCTTTGTCTTATTCCACATCTCCCTCCCCCAGCTTCGCTTATTACATCCTCATCCTTCCCCTCTTGTCTTGTTCCACATCTCCCTCCCCCGCTTCTCTTGTCCCATCCCAACATTTTCCCCCTTTTCTTATTCAACTCCTCTCTCTCCCCGCTTTTCATATCCCATTCCCTCTTCTTTTTTACCCAACCAACTCTTCGCGCTTATGTACCTGCAGTCGATGGCCCCGCAGAAGCGATGATGTTAAACAAAAAGTTGCATATGCCGATTGTTTGCCCCTGGCGACCTTTTGGAACAGAACACGTGATGATGTGCAGCTGGATCACATACGCTGTAGCAATAAGCGTTCCTTTCACCCCACCAAGCACGCAGTTGATTATCATAAGATACGAGTGCGATGTTGCTAAGGGTAAAAGTAGTGTCGATATTCCCCCGATCACCGAGGTTGTAGAAAACAAACACCTTGGTGTAATCCATTGCCTGTCCAGGACACATCCGGACATTATTCGACCAATCACGGATAATACGCCGTTACCTAGGTAAAGTTGAGCAATCTTGGTAGTTGACACACCAAGGTCCTCGGCGTACTTTGCCTGTTGAATAGATTTTAAGATGTTTGTCACCAGTGGTTGATATGAAGCGGAGACACTCTCCCTTAAACTTAACATTACCTCAACCTTGACTGACCAGTAATCAATCTCGGTTAACTTGTGTACCTCCTCCTCCTAAAGCTAAACCTGGAATTAAAATAAAACTTGTCTCCGACCCTCACATGGGAGGAGTAAGTGAAACCGATAATCGACCATTTTCCAACCTCTTCCTCCTCCTGTTATTCCTCGTAGCAAACTTGACTCTAACCGTAACCAAAGAGTGGAAAGGTGAAACGCGAGTTGATAATTTTCGATTTCTAGGAAACGATCAACCACCATCCCTAGAACTTTTAAGTGAAACTTGATTCTTAATCGTAACCGACTTAGGGAAGATGAAACGTGGATTGAGCAATTTCCATTTCTAGGAAACGATCAACCTTCTCCATCCCTAAAATGAAAGCCAGTATTTGGTAGGTGAAACGCGGATTGATCACTCTCGATTACTAGGAAACGATCGGCCCTTTCATCCCTAAAATTAATGCCAATATTTGAGAGGTGAAACGCAGATTGATCATTCTCGATTTTTAGGAAACAATCAACTTACTCCACTCCCATAATTTAAGCCAAAACTACATTTTAATCGTAACCGAAGAAAGGGTAGGAGTAACGTGAATTAAGTCCGATTTCTCTTATTCTAGGAAACGGCCAACCTACTCCATCCCTAAAGTTTAAGTTAAACCTTAAAACCATTCGTATCCAAATGAAGGGTAGGTGAAACCAGGACTGAAACTGGAAACCTAACGGAATCAGTACGTAATTTTAAGAAATCTCTTAAAGTTTTCAAAACGACCGCAAAAGATCTAGATTTGTTGAAAAATTATCAGATTAATTTCGCTATGCGTTCCCAAGTTGTTATCTACTTAAACAAAACAAAAAATTGGTTAACTTCAGTAAACATCTTCTGTGTTCACATTAACCTACCAGATGAGCACTTGGTATGTACAGTCCCATGCCAGCCACGAAAGAACTAGACAGCGTAATGGCGACTAAATCCACATTTACAAAAACATACTTTAAACTTGTTTGTATTTTTGACTTTAAGGATCTTGAAGTTCGGCTTCTTTTGTGATCCTCTTTTTCTCGGTGACCCAGCGACTTCTTGTCCGCCGTTTGCCGAGCTTTGACCATGTAACCCATTACACTTGAAACAGCCATAACTACTGATAAAATTCTGTAACTTTTCCTTAGTCCATAGTTATCAAGTAAAAGTTGAATGGTTGGGCACATGGAAAAAACTCCTGTGCCCGAACCAGCAGAAATAAGCCCCAATGCCAAAGATTTCTTCTTGTCAAATTGTGATACCACGGCCAACATCACTGAGCTATAGACAGTGCTAACAACGCCACCGTTGAGGAAGCTATATGTCGCAAACATGAAGTATATGTTAGGAACGTACGACGTTGCCAAAAATGATACTGCGCATGTCAGGAACGCTACGACTGTCGTTACCCGACAGCCAAAGTGATCTGTTAGTCTCCCAGTTACAGGCGCCAGTACTCCTCCCAGCAAGAGATAAACAGAATCTACAAGAGCTGAAAAACAGTAAAAATTGGTTCAAAGAAAAGAAATATCATTAAAAGATAGTTGTAACTTGGTAAGCTAGCAACTTGTTAAAGGGAAACTGAACTCTAAAATTAACATTTTTTAAATGAAATCCTTCAAGGTGTTGAGAATATATCTAAAAGTTTTTTCTTGTGTCGCGCTGATTTTCCGAGAAATTCTAGTTTGTATTTGCGTGTTTCGGTTCGTATTGGGTCTTTGAGCGTTGAAGCTTGTCGACTTGTCAGCGATAAACGAAGGAAACGTGTGACGAAGGTTATGGGGAGCGAGCAAGCGCTTGAACTGTTTTTGTCATTTTTTTAGTCCGAGCCAATTCATACCCATATTTGACGTCATAGCCGCACTCTCTCTCCGCTTAACCCCTATTTCTGAGCCGCCGGTACAATGCGGCAAGGAACGTGTATTAAACTGGAATTTCTCGGAAAGTCAGCACGATACGAGGATTATATTTTTAATATTGTTTTCACACTCAGTTAAAGATTTTGTTTGACAAAAGTTGATTTTAGAATTCAGTTCCCCTTTAAAGAGACCCTCGATTGAATAACACTCTTTGTCTCAATAAAATGTTTGCTTAGTCTAGACAACCAATACCAGCAGCTCAAATTTGAATTTTTTTACTTGAAGTTTGTTTCGTTTCAAGCATATATCAAACAGAAACACTCACAAATTAAGGTATTTATTAGTGAAGCCTGGATTTTACGATACTCGATCTAACGATATCCTTGATTTAACGATAACGTTTCAGTTCTCCCGACAAAAATACAGTAAAATGTATGAAAAAAAGACCGAGTAACGATATTCGTTGCAACGATATACACGATTTTACGATGCAAATCTATTCCTCCAAATGTTGATTTAACCTCGAAACAACGATATGGTTGTTTCTTGCTTAGAACAAACACAGATGTTAGAGGAAAGCCACAAACACGACTTCAGGAAGACTTTTGAAAAATTTGTAAGCCGACTAACTATGAAAGAACACAATGCGTTTTGTTTATGAAGTGTGATTCAGCAAATTGCAGTGCAGTACAGCGCTTGAAGTAACTATGTAATAATGAATTAAGTACACGTGATATATATTAACGTACATTATTACATAGCGTACAAATATGATAATGAAATCATCAGTCTATTTGGACGCCGACGCAACGATATTTTCAATAACTTTGCCTTCATATGGCTAGCAACCGGGTACCTTGATCTTATCATACTTTTTCTTCTCCCGAGGCATATCGTAAAGTCCAGGTTTCACTGTATAACAACAGACAAACGTACCTGTTATAGCCTTATTTTCTTTGAACTCTGCCAGTAGAGCTGGATAAAAAATTCCGAAGCTTGCTAGACAACCAAGAATAAGCACGTGGGTGAGAAAAGCGCATAACAGGACAAACCATGATTGCAAACTATCCGGCGCTTGATCACGGCTCAAAGGGGTATCCTTTACATGGCACAAAGGTTCACTTCCTGTTTCCTCTTTAACGTTTTTCATCTTTCTCAAGTGAGATGGAATTGTTTCCAAACGCTGTCGACTAAAACACGGAGAAAGTGTTATTGAAAACAACAACAGAATTGCTAATACTACAGGGCCGTAGCCAGGATTTTTTGTGGAACTGTGAGATCGAACGAGAAACCCGACCAAACGACCACCGACTCGGCATGCTCATCCGGAAAAGTTTGAAAATAGGCCTTGTTCTTGATGACGTCACAATAACCTTTTCCTGCACTGAAACGAGGCTTGATGGTCTTACTAAGGACTTGGTTGCTAAGTTCAGCGTAACAAACATTCCAGTGAGAAAACATTGTAGAACAGACATTACGAATTGCTGAACAGTAAAAAAAATTAAATCAGATCCAAAACTCCCGCCATCTCACATAGCATTGCATCACCAAGCCTCACTTTGATGCACTTGTGACATCATCATGAATAAAGCCAATTAGGTTGTCTGAAATGTAAATCATGCACATAAAACCAATCTTAAGCCCGGTTTCCATATAGTTACAGGAGTCACAGCAGTCGTGAAGAGAAAGTTTTTGTGTGCCACGACTGCTGGCGACTCCTGCGACTCACCGGTTTTCATAAAATCGCAGCTGTCGCAACTGTCGTGAGCGAATGGTCCAACCCAAGGTAAACAAACAAACTACTGCAATGGTTTCTTGGATATATTTTGTTGCAGCAGTCGCAACCAAACTTGCTGGCGACTCCTGCGACTCACCGGTTTTCATAAAATCGCAGCTGTCGCAACTGTCGTGAGCGAATGGTCCAACCTCAGGTAAACAAACAAACTACTGCAATGGTT
>JAOBAT010100480.1:0-15968 GCA_026413305.1 Hydrozoanthus tunicans
AGGGGGGCTTATTTTTTCTCTGCCTTCAAAAGAGGGGGGCTTATTAGAGAGGGGGGCTAAATACAGAAATTACGGTACTCAGTGAATGAAAGTCATTTTGAATTTTTTAAATGTAAAGTTTGTGATTTGTTCAAACCAAAGCAAAGCTAAAATGATATTGGTTATCTAATTCTTGAATCATTACTTAGTCTGTACCGTGTTGTCTCGTTTTGCTGATATTTCAGTTCAATCTCAGCTAAATAGTTTATTTCAATTTTACCCGTATTTTTTTTTGTATTTTTTTTTTATAAATTTTTCGCATCTGAAAATGTTGGAGTATGAATAAAACAGTAAAATTCCGAATCATCAATAAAAAACTTTTGTTGTAAACGCTTTTGCTCTGTGTGCAGTAGAGTATTTTGTTGATCCTAACTGCACTCCATCGACCAACTTTTCTTGATCGCTCATCGATAAGTTTGCAAAACGAATGTCTTTGCTTTTCACTGGTGGTTCTTCAGGTACAAGTTCTTCAGCCGCAAATTTATTCAGGGCACTCAACCGAAAGTTAAAAGGCTTATTTGACACTTTTTATAGCATTGCAAAACTGTAAAAAGACACAGAGTTTACCAAAAATCAAATTTTACGCGACTCGCCATATTGGTCATGACGTCATTTTCGTGCTTTATAGCGCTATGAAAACACACTTGTTGACCAATCAAAACGCACGTACTATCCTAATTATTTTATAAATATTTGTATAGTGTGGCCACTTCCCATGTGGCTCCACAAATTTGGTTTAGTAAAGTGACTAACGGGACCTTTGAGACACATTAGTGTAGACTATAAACATCGATAAAATTTATTTCAAAAAAATTATTTTCAGCCTTTATACACAGGCACTGTGAATCTAACTTAATTAAAGCATTCGCCTAGTTTCGTTTCGATTGGAACTGCTAACTGCAATATACCCGACGAGAAAGCAAAATTCGTGAAATACAATAAATAATCTAGCTGTACATATTGACAAATTCACAAAAGGTAAAACAAAATGAATATCGAGGACGCTCTCCATGAAATGAAGCTTTGCCTCACTTTCCATGAGGATTCGTAGCAAAAATAATGTAAATAATATTTATGAAAAAGAATAATAAAACAAATCTCTAATTGCGAATTCTTTCATTTCTAATTCTACCCTGTTTGTGTGTACTAAGAAGAATACAGCGTCTGTCTCACATATTTGAGGGACGACGTTAACTTTGTTCTGTATCAACTGGCGGTCATCCAGTGTCAAGGAAATTGCACAAACGTATTAAAACTTACCAAGGCTGATTAAACTGCTTGAAAAAATTCACAACGTTTTTTTTCCCTTTAAACTGTTTGTACACTTCAAAAAATCTAGTTCTACATCAAGCTTTGTCGTGATGGCAACCCAAACAATGTCCTCCCTTGACGTAAGTATCTCCAAGAAAATTATCGGTGCAGGTTTTGATCTAAACATCTAACTACACGTTTATAAGTACCTAAACTAATCAATGTTTCAGCCCGATTATTTGCGTAATATGTACGCTCGAACAGGATAAATTATCAAAGCGCATCAATTAAGTAGATAGAAGTATGTAGCTAAAACTTAGACAACGTAAGGAGCGAGGAATACTTTATACCCCCAACGAAGAAAAGTATCATCAATATTGACTTGCCGTTGCCTGGCAAAAAGACACAACAGTCACGGAAATACTGAATCAAAGTACTAACTAGAATTAAGCTTACATCAAACTGAGTGTACACATATCGTAGAATTGTAACATATCAACAAACTGTTATCATGTTACATCGCAAAAACTTGTTTACGCACTTAAACACACAAGTCTGTTCATGTGCCACGTATGCTGGAGATTACATAATGGTTCCGTAATCTTTCTGAAGCATTTTCGTATATATTTCTATAGAAACGAAGCTGGAACCAACAAACTTGTGTGACTTTAGTAGTAAAATAACTCGTTTTTCTACAAGTTGGCTGCTTCTTTCGTGTTTGCTATCCTCTTAATGATGTTGTGTTAATAACTTCCGGACATATTCCAAACTTGTTCAGTATCCTGGAAATTCTTTCTGCTGTATCATCGGTAATTTTGTTAGAATCTTTCTCAAAGTTCCCTTTTTCGATGAAAACCCGATAATTAAATTGCAAAGCTCGTAACTTCTTTCGTTATGAATTGCAGGCTTTTCTGTAAAATTTGCTACTACTCAACCACCACTGATAATCTATCTCGTCAATTCGTCAGAACTTCTCTGTGGATCCTTTAAATCCGCTGTGGCAAATACTGTAGTAATGCCCTTGACAACTTCTCTTTTGTTTACATTTTTCAGTTTTCCTGATAATTTCATTTCCCCTAGCGGGTCCTGCGGTGACTTGGCTAGCTTTGCTAATATAGTTCTTTATCAATGTCAATGCAGTTTACCGCTCTCTCAGTTGCCACTGCGCTGCAACCAGTGCTTACTAAATCTCCACTACTGCACTACACTGTTGATTCCATAGTCCATCGCTTCTTCCCCTTGTTGTTTGGCAAGAACTGAGTGGTATCGTTTTTATTCTGCATCTCTGTGGCACTTTCTGGCAAGTCCGGCAAGCCTGTTAAAAGTTTACTTTTTTCTGTTGCTTCTTCCTCCTCTTCATCATTCTGACCGTTTTCATCCAAACCGATGCCCTCATCGGCTGAACTCTTGCTTCCTTCTCTTGCAGCAGCTTCCGCCATCATCTTTTCTTCCTCTTTGGCCAACTGAGCTTTCTCTCGAATTGCGCTATCGTCATCACCCTGCAGAGCTTCATCGTAGCTCGGTGGGACAGGTGGGAGAGGCAGTGGGTAGTCTGTGATGTCACTGTTAGGCTCCTGATCAGGGAGAGCGGGTGGCAAGCTGGGCAGAGGAGAATCGTATCTGTACAAAAAAAATTACATTAACTTGATTAATTGCTAAGAAACTGCGAAAGACATAAGTTTTGATTCAATCACTTCGGTGTTTAACTTCAAGCTTTTGCCTATTTGTCTTCGCAGTGATGGACAACCAGTCATCTAACAGTTCAAGACAAAATCCAAACTAAACAAAATACAAAAGCCCTCAAACGTTTTTGAAGACAACCCTTTACTTATTTTACTGGATTAAACAAGAAGGTTAAAGAAACGAACCTGCGTGGGTCATCTTTGGCAGCTGCAAGGGGACTGTCAATAGGTTCAAAGTTGAGAGGACTTGGTGATTCGTAGTAGTTACTAGTAGATGGCTTGTTCATTGATAGTCGTGGATCATCCACAGGGTTCAAGTAGTAGTTGCGGCCGTCTTGTGTCTCTTCTACAGCCATGATGATGTAAGGGTTGTCCTGGAGGATCACGAGAGAAAATGAGAGGTAATACAGGAAATGCAATAACGGACGAACACCGTGCGCCTATCTACCATAATTTTCTGGCTAATGTTAGAGTAACTGGATCACAATCAACGACTAAAAACTGATGGCCATTGCTAAACAAATACTAAGAACTGATGCCACTTTAAGCAACAGAATAAGAACAATAGAAATCATGTCGATGCAAGCAACTTTTCACGGCTCGATTCACTTCTCAAAGTGATGTGACAGAGACGCAAAACTTGGAAATCCCAATACTTCTAAGAGCCTAAAGAACAGCAGCACACAACAAAAAAACAAAAACGCAAGATGAATCCACCGATTTGACAAGAATTGATTTCTTCCATGTCAGTAAAGAGTTTTCGTGACAATAGACGTGGCAGAGTAACAACAGTGACGGAAGCGGAACAGATAGCTCTATCTAACCTTTGTGACATTCTTTTCGAGTATCTTCCCGAGGTGATCTGCAAGTACATGAAAATGGGGTCTGGTTTCCGGGTCTTGCATCCAGCAATCCCTCATTATAGTGTACACTTCCAACGGACAGTGTTCGGGTTGCGCCATACGCCGACCCTCCACAAGAAAGTCGAGAAGATTTTCTGTCGGTAACCCTGGATAAGGACTTCCTCCAAGGGTGAAGATTTCCCATAAAACAATGCCAAACGCCCAACTGGAACACACATTAAACAATATCAATGCCAATTAGTATCTGTCAGCGTTTATACTACCAACCATTCGGTACTGACAATATAACTGAATTATAGCAACGGAACTACTTATTGTATAAAGAAACTCGTTAACAGGTGACCATGTAATAAAACATGTATACATATACACATGACAAATAAACCTTCTTGCACAGATCCGTTCTCTTTTCTATGTACATCGTTCACAACTGTCCCTAGATCAAAACACTCAAAAACATTGACGTTTAAAACTAAGAGTATGTTTCCCCTAACGAAACATTTTACTTAAAGCAAACTATGCACGTTACTTGGTGCTTCGGTTATAACAGATTACAACAGAAAATTTGAAGGAAACATGCTGATTTCAAACAGGAAAGACGTTTCAGTTATACTCAGGGTTCGTACACCTTCAGAGCTTAAAAAATCAAGGGTTTTCTAGGGCTATATATATATTTTGCAGGGCTTTTCCAGGATTTTTTAATTCAAGACTGAAAATATTAACGTTCAAAATCACCTGTTTAAACAACGTTTTAGAAGTTAATGTCATGAAAATTTGTATTTATTAGACTTAATATAACAACGACACGCAAAAATTAAGTTTGAAGTCTTAGTTGTTACTTGAAACGAAAAACAATGCATCATTTGGGAAATCTAGTTTTTCAAGAAAATTATATGAAAAATTTCCAGTGCTTTTCCAGGGGTTTCCAGGAATTTCCAGGGCTTCAAAAATTTTCCAGGGTTTTTCAGGATTTCCAGGGCCCTTAGGAACCCTGTCATACTACACACTTACACGTCGCTTTTTTCTGTGTAGGTTCGGTCAAACAATGACTCAGGTGCCATCCATTTCACCGGCAACAGACCACTCGTAGTCTTGACATACTCGTCATTCTTGTAAATATCTCTCGCAAGTCCAAAATCGGCGATTTTCATAACATAGTCTTGTCCTATTAACACATTCCGTGCGGCTAAATCACGGTGGATACACTGAAATTGCAAAGTTTATTTCAAATCAGCAACATTACATATCAATAGTACACTAAGTAAAGTATTTAGCAGGGATGGAAGCAGAGGCGAAATAGCACTAAACGTGCTGGTAGTAAAGTAATAGTGATATAACTAAGAGCATAGTAATAGTGGTAGTGATGGTTATAATGGCAGTTGCAATAGTAACAGAAGTAGAAACGCTAGTGAAAGTAGTGATGTCAGTACAAGAAAAATTCAAATCGCAGTGGACGTAGTGGTATTGGTAGTGGCTGTATTTGTAATGGTTGTAATAGCGGTAGTGGTAATGGTTGTAGTGGTAGTGGTTGTAGTGAATTAGTTGTAGTGGTTGTAGTGAAATAGCTGTAGTGGTAGTGGCTGCTGCGGTAGTGGTTGTAGTGAATTAGTTGTAGTGGTTTTAGTGAAGTAGTTGTAGCGGTAGTAGTTGTAGTGAATTAGTTGTGGTGGTAGTTGCTGTATCAGTAGTGGTTGCAGTAGCGGCAGTAGTAATGATTGTATTGGTAGTGGCTGTTGCGGTAATGGTTGTATTGGTAGTGGCTGTTGCGGTAGTGGTTGTAGCGGTAATGCTTGTAGTGAAGTAGTTGTAGTGGTAATGGTTGCAGTGAAGTAGTTGTAATGGTAGTGGTTGTAGTTAAGTAGTTGTAGTAAGTAATTGTAGTGGTAATTTGTGGTAGTGAAGTAGTTGTAGTGGTTGTAGTGAGTCATTGTAGTGGTAGTGGTTGTAGCAGTAGCCTTGGCAATCGCAGAACCAATTGTGGTACCAGCAGCAAAAAAAAGTACATATGTTTACCTTTCTTGATGCCAAAAATTCCATTCCTCTGGCAATCTGAAAGGCAGCCATAACCGAATCAACAAGCGTGTACTCTTCTTTGGGTTCTTTTACGGTCTTTGTCCAGGTTGGGCGGTACACTGCACGCCGTTCACGAAGAAAGTTTAACAGACTTCCGTGCATTGCATACTCCATGATCAACATGAGCTTCTTTCCCTGTGTGCAGGCACCAAGAATGTTGATAATATTCTGATGTTCACCAAGATGAATCATGATTTTGATTTCCGAGGCGAGATCTTTGTATTCAGCTTCCCCCGCATTATCTAAAATACAAACCAATCGTGTTAGCAAGGTGTGATCAAATCCAAGTTTGTGTTCAAGGCATAGACAGGGCCTTATTTCTGACTCTTAACAGGTGTTTTACTCGTGGGTCTAATCTTCATAAAACCAAAATTATTCTGGGTTCGGAGTTAAAACGAAGTGTTTGCACAAAAGAGTATCCAAGTAATCAAGTGTCTAATTCCCCCTTAAAATCAAAAAGCAATTTATACGTTTGCAACTTAAACTTTCGCTCATTCCTTTTTTGCATAATTAAGCTGCCATTTTGAAGTACGGATAGGTTTGGAAAACCCGAGATACTAAGTGAACCTATCATTAATTCGCGCTTGTTCGATAAGAGTTGTTTTATAGCCAATTCGGCGCTACGTGCATCTTTAGCAACTCTTACAGTAAACACCGTCATAAACAACACTTGTCTGGGGAAGAGGGTCACGGTAATCTTGTTCATATTTATCGAGTGTTTTCTATAAAATCTGCCTGAAAGTGTTAAGAAGAAATGGAAGAAACAACCCACTTACAACAATTCGAGGTCATTTACACCATAATCGTGAAACAGTTTCATTTTTCTAACAGTAAATGAAGTGATTGGCATAATGCCGTTCTACTAGTAGACGTACGTCGTGAAAGGCTGTGATAAGAATTAAGATACGCAAATTTATCGTCATAGCAATTCGAAATTCGCGCGTGCTTCACAAGACCAAATTAGACAAACAACGCCGATCGAGGCCCGCACTTTTTCGTTACTTTATCCAGAGAAACTTCGCTTCAGGAATTAAAATTCATAGTTACATGAAACACTAACAAAATTAAAATCAGCCGAATACCGTCATGGCAAGGCATGACGAAGCAAGAATGAGCTATACACAACTGTAGATTATTTGCTTAATTTTGAAATTGCGAAACTAATCTAAGTGCAAATAAAACGTGGATCAAAAAGCGCGCCACAGCTGGCGGAGAGCACGGACTTTTGTAGTTGTTAACTCGACGGCGGATGATTGACAACTGAACGTGTGAAACCCCTGGGCTCATCCCTTTTATACTGGAACCTCGTGTTTAAGTACTACTCGTGTCCTCTACATGAATGAAAGAAAAAGCACTATAAATCCACACCTTTTAACATCTTCACAGCGACAGTGGTCTTAGAAAACTTCCAGTGATTGGGGTCTTGCTCCATTTTGTTTAACTTGACAGAGCGTCGGATTTTTGAGCGGCGCTTAAAGGCATCGCTTGTCTTGTCACGTGGGTTGAAAGCCAATATTCCAATTGCCTCTGCCTTGACAACCTGGCCAAAAGCTCCAGAGCCAAGATTCTTGCCAAGTATCAATCTGTCTTCTCTGAACTCCCAATCAAGGTCATATGGTATGTCGTTAACTTGATCCAAGATGCTACGGTCAGGATCGAGCTAAAGAGACCGTGGGAAAGGGAAAACAAAATCAGCAATAAGACTTTGTACCCTTAATCTGCTTATTCTCACATATTTGCTACCACATTTTGATCCAAATCAGTTTCAATACTCAATCAAAAATCGAACAAAATGTTTCATTGCATTCTCGCAAACCACAGAAATTAAATACTAAAATTATTATTATGAAACTGAGGTTGTCGTTTAAATTTTCACTTTACAATAAAGTTCAAGGTCTAGACTTTATGTCTAACGCCAAATTAAAAGTGGTCATGGCACTACTGCACAAACTGTCAGTAACTTCATACATGACTGTATGCCATAGATCTACAACATACTCTGACTTTGAGTAAGCAATCTCCTTTTACCTCGTAGTTGTTCATTCCAGCAGCCCTCATGTAATACAAGTCTAACTTTTTCTTCTGTCGACGCCACACAAAATATGCAATGATGAGTACTATGACAATAAACAGCACGCAGCCAATAACCAGTCCGATGATATGTTGAAAGGCAAGCTTGCCACCATTTGAAGCAGAGGTTGAAGCTACAAATTACAAAAAGATGCGACACGATAACCAGAAACTTTCAGTGAGAATTATATTCTTACAACACTGTTCTTGCCCGATTAACTATAGGGAATTCAACCATTACTCCCTTCCACAAACCCATGTATTTGCAAGCTTTTATGCATAGTACTGAAAAACTACTTTAAGGGGGCTGCTATTTAAAAGAAGGAAAACAAAAAAAACCCTCTAAATTCAAATTGAAAAAAAGCACAAGCTTTCAAAAGAAAACAACATTAAACTGCTAACATGTAAAAGTAGATAACGTTCAACTGTTTACATTAAACGTTATTCGTGTGTGATCTTTGGAGAAGTTAGAACTTGAAAAAAATGATTGGAGCTAAAAGGTAAAAGTAATAATTATAATGAAATGCACAGCCAAATTCCTGCACAGAAACATGCAACTTACTTAACAGTATGCTTAACACTGAAGACTTACATCCAAAATTTTCAAGTCCCCATAAAACTTATTTTCAACTTCTTAAATTAAAACTGTTGTCATGTATAAACTCAGATTTCTTTCTATGCTTCCGGTCTGCTGGGGGTAAACTGATCATTGTAAAGCACCTTTGAGCATTCATTTGGAAAAGGCGCTATATAAATAAGATTTTGAATAACTGAAGAAAATTTCCTCGTCTAAATATACTTTTATTAATCAAAAATGATTGGAGTGTAGGTTTTGACTGTGCCGGCCGGGGACTGGTAACCTGTAGCATAGCAGGAAAGAGTTACAAGTGTGGTTTTTGTTTAAATTTTTCATTTCTATTAAAACAGATAAGAAAATTTTTATCCCAAACAATTTCAAGGGAACAATTGATTGATTAAAGTTATAATAAAACGACTATTGAAGCCAGAATCAATGTTGTTTTGAAAAAGATTGTCCCTGCCTCATACCTCATGTTACGCCATGCATCCTGATACGTCAGCATTTTTTAATTTGGGAGTTTAATGTTTTTAAACTGTTGTAGAAGTGAAGCTATCAAACTCTTATGCTATCAAGCCATAATGCTATCAAGCCCTTATGCGTATACGTGTATATACTGGAATCGTGGGACTAAGAGTATTAGAAAGTATGTACGTCAAAAAAGAAGAAAAATGTCGTTTATTTCATTAAAATAACTCTTTTGGTTGCTGAGATATAAAGGTTTTTCAAATATGCAAATTAGATAGGTTGTGACGTCATGTCAGGAACTCAGATGAGAGTAAATTATAAAACCACAGCTATCTCTTTAAATACTTCTGTAATGGACTTGAAACTTGGACACAACTCCATACTCATCAAACGACTTCAATTATAGGAACTTTGATGTTGCCATTGCAACACATCAATCACTGACCTCATATTTCTAAAATTTAAAATTTTTGTTTTCTTCTATTTTAAAACATTTTTTACTCAAAAAATCAGTTACAGTCATCCGCCATTGTATTTGCTATATACAATGAAAAAGAGAAGACTTTATTTTAAAATTTGGTGCAAAACAATTTTTTTTACTTTAATACAAAAAAAGAGCTGGGACCGAGGATGTTGCAATAACAACCGCATAACAAACATCACAGCTTGTGTATATGTTAGTGTAAAACATTTATGCAAAGTTTCAGGGTCATTGATCTGGTATTTCAAGAAATATTTATTGTTTTGTGTTCTTTCCACTTTTCAAGTTTCTGGTATGACGTCACAACCTACCTAATTTGCATATTTGAAAAACTTTAATATCTCAGCAACCGAAAGAGCTATTTTAATGAAATAAACGAAATTTTTCATCCTTTTTTGACAAACTTTCTAGCACTTTAAATTCAATAATTCCGATATATACACTTGAATCCATTATGCTATCAAGCCATTATGCTATCAAGCCCTTATGCTACAAAGCCCTTATGCTATCAAGCCATTATGCTACAAAGCCCTTATGCTATCAATCCCTTATGCTACCAAGCCCTTATGCTACCAAGCCCTTATGCTATCAAGCCCTAATGCTACCAAGCCCTTATCCTATCGAGCCATTATGCTATCAAGCCCTAATGCTATCAAGCCCTAATGCTATCAAGTCCTTATGCTACCAAGCCCTTATGCTACCAAGCCCTAATGCTATCAAGCCCTAATGCTACCAAGCCCTTATGCTATCAAGCCCTAATGCTATCAAGCCCTAATGCTATCAAGCCCTTATGCTACCAAGCCCTTATGCTATCAAGCCCTAATGCTATCAATCCCTTATGCTACCAAGCCCTTATGCTACCAAGCCTTATGCTATCAAGCCCTAATGCTACCAAGCCCTTATCCTATCAAGCCATTATGCTATCAAGCCATTATGCTATCAAGCCCTAATGCTATCAAGCCATTATGCTATCAAGCCCTTATCTACCAAGCCCTTATGCTATCAAGCCCTAATGCTACAAAGCCCTTATGCTATCAAGCCATTATGCTATCAAGCCCTTGTGCTATCAAGCCCTTATGCTACCAAGCCCTTACACTATCGAGTCATTATGCTATCAAGCCCTTATGCTATCAAGCCCTTATGCTACCAAGCCCTATGCTATCAAGCCATTGTGCTATCAAGCTCTTTTGCTATCAAGTAGCAGTTAGTAACCTTGCCTTATCAAAGATTTGATATTTTGATAGTTAAATTGATTTTTGATCATATCATGATATTTTGATATTATTATGATATATCAAAATTTCAAAACTCTTCAAATTTAGCCTTGCCTTATCAAAGATTTGATATTTTGATAGTTAAAATAATTTTTTGATCATATCGTGATATTTTGATATTATTATGATATATCAAAATATCAAACCTCTTCAACTTAACCTTGCCTTACCAAAGATTTAAAATTTTGATAGTTAAATCTATATTTTCATAATATCATGATATTTTGAAATTATCATGATATAGCAAAATATCAAACCTCCTCAGGCTTACCTTGCCTTATCAAAGATTTGATATTTTGATAGTTAAAATGATTTTTTGATCATATCGTGATATTTTCATATTATTATGATATATCAAAATATCAAACCTCTTCAACTTAACCTTGCCTTACCAAAGATTTGAAATTTTGATAGTTATATCTATATTTTCATAATATCATGATATTATGAAATTATCATGATATAGCAAAATATCAAACCTCCTCAGACTTACCTTGCCTTATCAAAGATTTGTTATTTTGATAGGAAAATTGATTTTTTGATAATATCATAATTTCATTTTATCATAATATATCAAAATATCAAACCTCTTCAAACTTAGCCTTGCCTTATCAAAGATTTGATATTTTGATAGTTAAATTGATATTTTCATAATAACATGAAATTTTGATATTATCATGATATATCAAAAATATCAAACCTCTTCAAACTTAACCTTGCCTTACCAAAGATTTGATATTTTGATAGTTAAATTGATATTTTCATAATATCATGATATTTTGATATTATCATGATTTAGCGAAATATCAAACCTCTTCAGACTTACCTTGCCTTACCAAAAATTTGATATTTTGATAGTTAAATTGATTTTTTGATAATATCATGATATTTTCATTTAATCATGATTTATCAAATTATCAAACCTCTTCAAACTTAACCTTGCCTTACCAAAGATTTGATTTTTTTATAGTTAAATTGATATTATCATGATAATATCAAAGTACATTGATAATAATATGTGGGTTTGAGCATTGTGGAATATCAAAATATCATTACCTTCTATCACTATCAAAGTATCATGACATTATCAATAGTCCATACAAGAAATGTATTACAAGTATTTTGATATAAATTATATCAAAAATGATAGTGGTGGTTGATATTTCGACTTTCTGCAAAATCGTACCTCTCTCACCATTATGCTATCAAGCCATTATGCTATCAAGCCCTTATGCTATCAAAGCATTAGCTATCAAACCATTATGTACCTTTTTTCTTAACCACAACAAAGTGATAATCTGAGTACCAGTTCTTTGCCATGCAAGAGTAGTTGCCAAAATCACTCTCTCCAATTGAGTCTATGACTAGGTGAACCTCTTGTTTTCCAACCATTATTACTTCAGAACCTTTCATCCACATCACCTCTGGTAGAGGGTTTCCTCTTGCTCGGCATGTAATGTTGAGAATGTCAGACAGGCTGCTGAGAACACTTGTCTCTTCTTTTTCTGGTTCTACAACTACTGCAGGTGCTAATAAATAAAATTTATAAACAAAATGCATTAGACTGAACAATGCAGACTATTCTCGGGTTTCACTCACCCCTAGAGGTGCCAAAGACAAAAGACAACGCAACCACATTGATGTATCAAATGAAAGTAATCATCAAAGCTCTCTCATTCAAGGGCACCAACATGGCCGCTATTTCAATTAACAAGTCTTGTTCTAGCAGTTACATCTCGAGTTAAGGGACAATTTGTGATGTTCTTGTTGTGACAAGGCAGTGCCTTGTTTTTCTGTTACTTGGGGTTCAAAACAGCTGCTGACTGCTGGCAATTGTTAAACTTACATTATAATTCCTAATATATAAGAGGAGCTCCCTTCGATACAAGCCTATTGGTTTCCTGGGAACTACTCGCCTGCATTACTTAATATTAGATATATATGTATATGTACAAATTTTAGAAAAGGCAAATAAACAAACAAACAATACTGGGAATAGCCGACAAACTTGTGGCAAATTTTCTTTCAATTGCAATTTAAGATGAAGTGGTTTTACAAAGGAGAATCAGAAACTGAATAGCAGTTCGTAAGACCAGAGATTTTACCTAATTTTATCGCTCAAAATGACTGCAATTTTTAATTTTCAAAACATTCTTGCTGCAATGACATTATGTACAATCTGTTCATGCCGAAAGCAGTTGGCCTAAATTATGGTCTACACTGAAGTGCCTTCAAAATTTAAGGCATATCATCTGAAATGTTATTTTGAACCCTGGTAAGTCTTTCTCAGTAGAGAGAAAATAATTTTGTAACTTTATTTATGGCAGTCTAAATGGATCGTGGATGCCTTATGGGGCTAAAATTTAACAGTTCTTTGTATTAAATTATTTTTATCATGCAATTCCCATGGTTTGAGGTAAGGACTGGCAATGACATAGCTTCTGGGCTTATGCTAGAGCTATTATAGGGTTGAAAGTCAGATAAACTGTATAAATGAATGCCAAAAAGGATGCAAGTTAAAAGCTCAAAAACAAGCACTAAATAATTTACTTGTTCAAACTCTTGAGGTTTTTAGTTGTGTCTGATTTCAATTGATTGGTCACTGTTTGACAAAACATAAACAAAAGTACAGCGACATATGTATTGATTGTCACACGATTATCAGATTTTGCAACCGAGTAAAAATAAGCTAGGGCTTTCTACAGTAACAACTGTTTTAGACACCTCTAAATCTTTTAGGGTGCATGCTACTAAAGCCATTTTTGTCATTGGCATTTCTATAGCTCTAATGGCTTTTGCAACACTTCTGATCAACTGTAAACAGATAAAAGTGCTTAACTAACCATTTTAAAGCCTTGAAATAAGCTTTCAAAATAGCGAATTTGGTGCAATTAATAGATTCAAAACATACAACAGCGATTTATGACATCACATGGTTTTAAATGCCTCCCAGCTGCCCTATAATAGCACTTACAGAGAACTATGTAGTGAGTTTTTTGTTCCAACACTGAGGACACCAGCCTGGCAAACTTTGCCATGATTATATGACAATATTGACCAGGAATGTCACACCACACATGTCTAATAGGCTTAAAAAGTTTAAATTGCATGCAGCTTTGGCGCTAAAATAGGCATTTAATAATAATGATAATAATAATAATAATAATAAAAATAATAGCATTTTGTCTAA
This sequence comes from Hydrozoanthus tunicans, assembly GCA_026413305.1. NCBI lineage: Eukaryota > Metazoa > Cnidaria > Anthozoa > Zoantharia > Hydrozoanthidae > Hydrozoanthus > Hydrozoanthus tunicans. The sequence continues at coordinate 13,969 of JAOBAT010100480.1, forward strand.
TATGTAATTGACTTTGAAACTGGTAACTAGTGTCTAAGCAGAAGTTGTATGGGTCAAAGTTAACTTTAGATATTTTAAACTAATTTGAAGATTGGCTTTAAAAGTAACACTTTAACCATACCCCTAAAAAGCTAACTGAAACTCTTACCGAGGATATTCAACTTGGTAGAAATCTCATCAATACCTTCCTGGTTCCATGCCTTGCATGTGTACCGACCTGAAAACCGAGTGTAGTCTAATGGCCTTCCACAGATGATCACCACTTGCTTGTTATCACCAGCATAGTACCATCCATCGCGAGCATACTCACAATCGACATTTTCGTTATCCACTGGTTGTAGTGGCTGTCCATTGTGAAACCATGCAAATTCTGGTTTTGGATTCCCTTTCTCTAACAAACATTGTAATTTTACAGTGGTGTAGTTGTTTTGGTAAACAGTTAGTCCTGCATCTTTCCACGATAACTTTGGAATTTCTAGAGCTGTTGAAACAAAAGCAATGTCGAGCATTAATGTTACTTTTTGAAGTTAAATAAATGACAAAGCATATCGATCTTCTTAACTTGAAAGAATCAGTATCAAAACACAGAAGTCAAAATCTACAACTTTTACATGATCTCTTCCTGACTCTAAAACATGACAGCTCTTTTCTGAATAAAACAACTTTGCAGAAAAGGTCTAAAATGTTCATCAAAATACTTAATTTTATTTATGATTGGAATACTGTAAATGGCTTATTTTTTGTATGGATTAAGTTTGTTAACAGAATTTCATTCAAATGCAGCTCTTAACTTTAACTCATATTTGGAATCATTATCTTACAAAATAAAAAAACTTTTTTGTGTAACAAATTTTTAAAAAAATGTGTGTATTAAAACATCAAGTTAACTTGTCAGTACTCTTACCCAACTGTAACTTTACAGTGGTGTAGTTGTTTTTATAAACAGTAAGTGCAGATGCAGATGCCTCAAAAAAGGCCAAGAACATCCTAGCTTTGACAAGAATGATACCCCGTAAAATAGACGTCCATGTGGGGAAAATTAACTGTTTGCAGTAAATTATATCAGTCTATTTTTCAGTGCACAACTTTTGAAATCAACATTTTTTTTTCGTTTTAAAAACACTGACCTTTGCATTTACTCTGCAGCAAATCAGACACTCACCTTTTACATTGACTTTCACAGTCTTATTGAAACTATCACCAACAACTCTGCAAGAGTAGCTTCCGGAATCATTGACTGTCAGATTAAAAATTGTAACTGCAATCTCTGCATGAAATTGTGAATTAAATATGTCAGAAGAATTACTGCTAAATGCCAACTGGTGTTTATAAATCCTTCGATTGGTTTTAGAGTCCAGATCAACACCATCTTTTTGCCATACAATTGATTGGGGCCTTATTTTGCCAAGTAACAAGAAACACTGAAGCTTTAATGTTTCAAGGGCATTCATCTCCTGCGGCTTATCAGGTCTGATTTTCAGAAACTCCTCTTCTGTATATTCTAAAGGAAAAAAAAACAAATTAAAGTGTATTTAGTTACAGTATGGTTAATTAAAGGCAATCAATCTGCTGTACAAGCTAAATATCTTAGTCACATCACCAACCTGCAGACTACATAACATATGTACATTCTATATATTCTTGAAGTTTGATTAAAAAGACATAGTTTCTTAAGGTTATTCCTTTGTTTTGTATTGTGCATTCTTACTGTGCATAATTTCTTACATAAGCTACCGTGCATGCATTAAAAATGGCAGCTATTTCATTATGGCTAGAGTTAACCAAAAGTAAAATGACATTTTCTTATAAATGAGCAAAGAGACCTATCATTTTTTCTTTTGTTTTGAATTAAGCAACAACTTGATTAAATAAAAGGCGCTCAAAGAGCGCATGTGGTCACTCCAATTTTCACAACTATTGCCATTTCTTAGACCAAGTAAAAAGAAAATTAGATGTTTCTCGTCCCCGCCCGCTTCCTTTTTTGCTGCCGCCTCCTTTGG
>JAOBAT010100491.1:0-15966 GCA_026413305.1 Hydrozoanthus tunicans
CCCCCCCCCCCAAGACTTGTTGATAACCCAATTATACAAAGACTGCACTGTAAAGTCTGATCGATTTTCATTTTTAAAATGCTATTTTCGTTTCTGCTTCCAATTAGTTTCACTAAATGACTCACTCTGCCCAAACTTTAAATAATGACTTCCATACAACAACTCTTAAAACTAGTTATCTATGCTATGCGGAACAAAGAAAATGCGGTTAGAGCTGTAGAAAGGCTCGTTAACAACCTTAAAACGTAATGAATTTACCTGAGTAATTTGTATGACGCCTCAAATCCTCCAAGTCGATTGGAACTGGCGCACCTGAAATGAGAACCTAACAAGGCAACATCAAGAAATATTATTCAGACGTGAAAATCTGATGACGATCTTCAACTATAAACGACATTTTTTTACCTGTAGCTCGTTGTGATCAAACATTCTCAACCAACCGAGGTCAATGATGCTTGATAATCCTAACCGGAAAGCTTGACAGTGAGCTCGAATCTACAAGTAAAAAGAAAGAAGATTTCTCACTTAAATGGGCAGGAAAATTCACTGAAATCATTGAAACGCACAAACTTCGGAAGAAGACGTAAAATGATCAAGCAAGAGCGTGCTACTGTGGTATTCCACAAACTGAAAAAAACATTGAGAGAGAATTATTATCTGACCTGAATTGAAACTGTTTACAACGGCTCTGTATTAAGCAGCCCAGTGTTAAGCGGTCACTTTTCAAAGTCCCGATTTGTTTTCCACAGAAATTGTATCAAGGACCGACTGCCTCTCAGTATTGGTTATAGACGTAATTCTTGATCGAGGGGTGTATGATTTAACGAGTGAGAATACGTTCTTGAAGAGGAGAAAGATGGTACAAGATCCTTTGACCTACCTGTTTGTTTAGTCTGTAGTCGGCCATCAGATGAATGTATTCGATTCTGTTTGCATTCGTTACGATAATACTATGTCCATCGGGTTTAAGTTCTACCTCCTGAAATCGAATTCAAAGGAACTAAGAGGTACTTATTTTCAGTGTTCCGCATGCTTCCAAGGACGAAAACTCATCTCTTGCAACGTTAGCCGCTAGAACTTTGGTGTACTACTAACGATTAAACAGCCTTTAAATTTTCAAGAATTGTGCACACAATACTAGCCTAGGGTTACGCGTTCTGCAGACTAAGAGAGTTTCGAAGGCCATAGCATCCGGCAGGGTTTCAACATGCAATAATTGTTAGTGGGACCGAAAAAAAGTGTAACTCCCCATTACAGAAATTCTTTAAATGCAACCCACTTAAATACCACTTTAGAATCTAAATTCTGAAAGAGAGCGAGAGACCCGATTAAAGGCAAAGCCCATAGTTTGAGCGCTTGTTAGATACTTCAACGTAAAGATTATAACATGGCAAGCGAAGTCCACCCCCCCCCCCTTCCTTTTATGTTACTTCTACAACTAAAAGGAAAATAAACTGTTCGGCGCTTTCAAAAGTTACAATTCAATAAAACTGAAAAACTATCACTTCGTTTGTAGTAAGAATAAAGTTCACGAGCCACTGGTTGAGGCACGATTGGAGTTTAGTTCATCTTTGGCACATCAATATTTATACAAACCTGCTTTTCTCCAAGCTCGTTATTAACAACAGTGAAGTTTAACGCCAGATCTTCCATGTTTCCTTCAAAGTCCTTCAAAATCAGCAGATTTCTAAAGAAACAAGATTTGCACGTGTGTTAACAAGAGGTCTCAAAATGGTATTCCGGAGATAATCAGTGTTTCAAACACAGTGCTTAGAGTATACTGAAGAAAAGATACGAAGGTAAGTTCCCCTGCCAAGTGGTGGTGCTATGATAAAGGATGTACATCACTGACCATTTGCGGGTTAACAGATAACATCAGACAGTTATCCAGTTTATCAATAACTGAATCAGGAAACGAGCCAATGTGTCTATGAATTCATTGTAGAACAAAAGAAGGTAAGGTGGTATTAACAATAGGATATACTTCAAAGTAGATAGCTGGAGAAACAATAGTTATAACATGATAAAAACACTGATATGTACACAGGTATTAAGCTAGAATGCATATATTAGAACACAACAACTTGTAAGAACAGCCACTGTCAGCTTCAAGAACTCTTCAAAGTTGTAAAACGGTCTCACCGCTTCTAAGGATTAATCCGATACTAGAAATCAATTCATAGTGAGCAAAATGTTTTTGGAAACCATTAAGGCACTATTTTGGATTTTTAACAGCCTAACAGCAATCATAAAAAAAACTCAACTTTTTAAAGAGAGTACTTACTTATACATCTCGGGGTCCAGGGATTCAAGGTGATGAATTCCAACGTCGGCACCGTATCTGCTCAACAGCTTACACAGGAAGAAACTAGAAAGCGGTAGTTCCACCAGCATGTTCTCATAAAGAGCCTTAAGGAAGGGAAGAAGATTACAAATTTGAGATCAACTACAGCCAGTTCTAGTTCAGTTCTTACGACTTACTGGGGCGGGTGTTCAAAAGCCAGTTAATTTCAACACTGGGTTAAGGAAAAGTTCAAACAGGTTTATCTTATTATATTTGCCTTTGCTTACGTTGTTCAGAATTTCAAACAACACAAACATTTCAACCACAAACTTCTAAGCTACATTAGTTAGTGGATCGTAAGAAACCCGAGCATGGATTAAAATCTTAATCCTGAGTAAGGATTGATCGTCTTTGAACAAGCCAGCCCCGGGGAGTGGACTGAGTTATCGATTGTGCCAGCACAACATTTATTGTACGGAAAGAAACAAAGGTGGCTTTCGTTCCTCAATACGTAACATCCTGCACCTGTATTAAGTATCAAGACAACTGTATTCGATTGAACAACTGAAGTCTGCTTTTTCTAGTTTTTAAAACAAAGTAAAATAACACGACCTTTCAGACCGACGCTAGGTAACAAAAAACTTACCTTTCCCAGCATTCTTCCTAGGAAATGATAGTGCCTGATGTAATTTGGAACAATCATTTGGGCCTAGAACAACAGATGCATATCAAACATTGCACAAAACAATGAAAGTTTTTGTTTTTGAAAACTTCATACAGATTTGACAACGAAGACTTCCCGGCAAGAGTACAAAGAACAATGTCCGTGTGTGGGTGAGTTTAAATATCCGAGGAGCTGTTTATACAAAAATGTATATTATTTAAACTGCTCTAAGGACACACGGAAAGGAAACGTTTGGGGCCACAAAACATTTCAGAAGAAAATATCTGATACCACAATAGTCGTCATAAGTCATATACACCAAGAAAATCTATCCTTTTGTAGGACTACTAACAAACACCAAAAATATGCCGCCCCCCCCCAAAAAAAAGACAATTAATTGAGAAGAAAGGGCTCGCTGTTTTTCAACAGCGACCAAAGAATAACAACAATGGTATTTTGGAAGCAGACAGCAACTAATCTCAGGCTGTCCTGTGTCGCTTGGAAATAAGAAAGAGACCTTAGCGCCGATCGATCTTTGTTATCCGTTTGCTAACTGAAATCTGTTTCACTATTACACTGTAACAAAAATACTGAAAACAGATGAAGTTAGTCAACCACCAAACAGGGTTCGTAAACTTTTGGAGTTTTTCCAGGACTCCCGTGAACAATGTTTCAAAATCCAAGGACCTGAAAAAATTCAAGAATGATCGAACAAACGAAATGTAATTTCCTTTATTACAATCTTTGTCAATCAATGCGTTTTTTTCTTGGATGTTAAATTATGTAGAAAAACAAGATATATTCCTGGCTAGAAAAGTGTTTCCCTGACGTTTTTTCAACTTTCAAAAACATCAAAACAAATGTTTGTCGAAAGCATTTATTCGTCTGTAAAAACTTGCAAGTATGAACTTTAGACGATTCTAACACCTTGCGCAAACGACCCATTCATGTCTGTATAATGCACTATAGCATAAAAGGTAAAAGTGTGCATCTCTATAGCACCTTCAGTTCCATATGGGTAAGCTTTCTGCGAATCAGAAGTGGTCAATGCATGCTGGTTCTCGAAAGCTGAGAGGACTTTTAGCAGGAAAGAAGGTCACCCAAGTATTAAACCCTCAACCAGGGATCGAACCAGGGACCTGAGCATTGGGAGGCAGAGATCTTACCCTTTCGCGCATTTTAAGTTAACAGGAAGGGTTGCGCTTCTTAGGAAACATACGTTTCTAAGATTGCTTTAGCCGATTTATCTACCTGTGGGTTTGGATAAAGCTGACTTTCTTGAGACTGCTTGAAGAAACCAACATTAGGATGAAAACCCGCTTTCAATACTTCGTTTAAGAATTCCCTAAAACATAAAACAACTATTAAAGGAGCTGTTAAAGTTAGTTTAGAGAGAGGGGGAGAAAAGTGAGGAGGAAGCGTTTAACATTGAGCTCTCCATGCTACGACGGAATAAAGAGTAGCCGACAAGACGCAAAAAGGAACTCAATTACCTGGAAAACAAAAACAAGAAAAAAAACAATGACTTAATTTACACTAAAAATTTACAACCTAGGCATCAAAACTCTACAGTGTTGCCCTAGCTGGCCCGGGATGCTTTCCCAGTTCAAATTTTGAAAAGCTAACAGTACCAATCGCTCTTAGTCCAAACACTATAGTATAGAAACAGATCTGTGTTGCTTTAACCAAATGAACTCCAGTGTGTGCTGAGAGTGTTATAAAAATGCATAGGGGTAAGCAGGTTAGAAACTGGCACAATGAAAACCGGAGAGGGTAGTGGGCGGGTCTACTTTAGTCAGTCCGCTTAAATAAACAAAATATTAGAGGTTATACAAAATAATGCAAGCCGGGTACTTTAGTAACAACGTCGACGATACCTAAACAGCCCTCCACCATCGACTCCCGCCTCGTCAAGGCCCTGATTATTAACAAGCCGCACACGGATGGCTTGCTTCAGGTTTGGTGCTGTGGAACAAAAATTTACAGCTACTAAAAAATGTGCAACTATTAAAAAAAACGGGAACTAAAACTAAAACTCTATACGAAACAAAAGTCCATAATATACTAAAATTTTTCGTATTATAACTAAATATTTACCATATGCCTTGGTGCCAGCGGTTCGCAGCACATAAAACTCACGTATCAGCAGTACAACCACGTGCTACCGGTAAGCAGGACGACATCCAATTGTGAGTGAACTTGCAAGCAGACAGCATTCAAAGTTCACATAACGGTGCGAGCTGCTGCATTAATCTATTTGGTACGGAGAGAGACAACGTAGGGTCTTTTTCCCAGTCGGAGAGCAGGAAGCGATGAAGATTATGTTTGTGACGAGAAGGAGGTCGAGGATGATTGGTGCCCAACTCAAACGAAACTTAACACCAATCAGAGGAAACAACATACCTTTATCCTCAGTCAGCTGCTCGAACGCGTCTTGATAAATGTATTTTCTGTGTGCTGTTACTTCCAGTGATGGACCCATCATGAAGTTGTGCAAGTCACCTTGCACTGATTTACGATCGCTGCCAACAATTCGTTGGAAAAGCTTAAATAAACATAGCATAAGTCAGTTTAGTTTGTGCTGACAAGGAACTGAGATAAACCAAAGAAAGGTGAGGGACACTAATGAACACAACATATTTAGTCAGACAATAAGTTACTCTCGCTCGGACCCCAGAAAAAAGAAGGAACCCACAAACAGAAGGAAAGAACGGCAATCAGTTTCAAAACAGGCTAGAGGCAGAGGTTGCTGCTAAAACCCTGATGACAAGGTGCAAGAGACGACGTGGGAAGAGAGAAAGATATCGTGATGATGATGATGATAAAAAATATAATAAAAAAGATAATAACAGATACAATCATCGCCCATTATTGTCGTTACTGAAATCGTAACATTCCCGTGACAAAAGAAACTCCCGTAAGGAAAACAAGAACAAATTGAAGTGTTCATAGAACTAAAGCCGAGCAATATTATTCAGAATGTGATGTTTTCCAGTTGAAAAGTCGGTCCCCCTCTAGCTCGACATGAATACTTTCGTAGAGCTGGGCGACTGGCACTATAACTAAGAGACATCAAACTTCATGACGGAGACGAACTTCCGCCTGGTTTGCATAGCTTATAAGGCGCAAGCCGACAGCCACTGGAGGCCTGGGTCAGAGACTTATTAGGGACCTTAAGCAACAAAGACGGCAACATCGACAACGGCAACAGAAAACAATAGTGAGTGTGCGTTGGAATGCACCCTTGCGCGCCATTTTACTAAAAAAATCTCAATCTTGGAGTTTTTACGAAAACGGGAACAACCAACAGCAAATTTTCTTAATCTTTTTTGTTGTCAGGAAACTTTGATCTTTTCCTGTTCAAAAAGTATTAAACTCTGTTTTTGCTCTAACACCTACAGTTAGATCTTTGTGTTCTCGGTTAAGGTATTAGTACGTAAGCCTTGATGACTTACTCAACCCCAATTGGGGAACTTAAAAGAATCAACAACACTTGAACAAGATACCACCTCGGATGTAGTACTGAGGCAGAAGACAAATCTCTATCAAAAACTATTGTCAGCTGCTTGTAGTCGGACTATCTGTGACTCTTAATGGGCACAACCTGTGATTAGTTTGTAAACAGCCCTGAATGGGTATAACGATGTTATAATAATAATAATAATAATAATAATAATAATAATAATAACAATAATAATAATAATAATTGTAATAGGTAATATTGAATTGTATTATATAATATCATATTGTAATTTAGGTCGTAGTCTAAGCGGTTAAGTACAAATCAAAACAAAACGCTTCGCATCCTCTGAACAGAGCTATTAACCTTTAAACTACTGATATAGACACGATTAGAGCTGGAGTTTTATTTGGGAGAAACAGACGTTTAAAGCCGAGGTGGCTTAGAGAAGATGCGGACGTACCACAACTCTGTCCCTGAATGGCACTACGAATGGAATATGTCTCAGAACGCACATGTGACGTTTGGTCATAAAAGTTGTGCCAGGTTGGATTACCCCTTCAACTCCACCTGAAAAGAAGGGAAACGGTTAAACTGAAAAACGGTGCTGTATGTAGTTCACAATAGGCTTTCATAACACTACCACAAGCATTACAAACTGTAACTAGAGTTCATCAGAAATCTAGGCCTAAAACGAGGGCCCAGTTCTAACGCTAATACCGTCACAGTTGTAGCTTCATGAAGTCAACACCAAAGTCACCAGATTCATGGCATCGTATGAGTATAGGCGATCACATGATTTCGAGCGCAATTTGGAATTTACTTGCACAAGTTGGTTTTTCAGAAAGTATCAAAATTGTAATTGGAGCTTTCTGAAAAACCGACTAGAGCAAATGAGTTCCAAATTATCTTGAACGAAAAAAGTCGTATAATTTCCTTTGAAAACTTCACATGAAAAATTCTGAAGACAACTTGCCGGAAGTGATGTACAACGCACGCTTTTTGTCATGTGATGAATAACTTTTGCAACCCATAATAATTTACAAGCTACTTAGTTGCGAACCGTCAGTGGACAGTTTGGAGCAAAATTTTAAACAGCAAAGTTTTGAAGCTCAAGAGGGAAATGTTTGTAAGTTTGGATACAACTTGCATTTTGTTAAGTATTTTTGCACATTGTTAAGATTGTAATACTCGCAACCAATCAGAATTAAGAAATTTTTCATAACAGTTGGAGCTATGATTACGCAATTAGAGTAACACAACAACGGCCAGACTTGCAGCAGCAATAGGGTTTACAGCAAACAAAGACACAATCGCAAACATGTGACGGTTACAGTAAGTCTCATAAACTCGACATCACAGTTTGATTTGCCCATCTAGAGACAGAAACAGTCACAAAACGCAACTTATTCTTAAAAATGATAAACAAAAAACAAATATGAACAATATTATAGATCAAACAACATCTGGGGCCTACCTTCTTCGTCAAAAAACCCGTCTATTCGCATCTGTTGAAAAAAAAGAACGTGCGCTAATGTCGACTTTACGGAATTCCCCACAAGGTCCAGAAAAAACAACAGTTTAACAGTTTTTTACTTACCACTTTAGATTACGAACGTATTTTCTATTATCAAGTTTCACAAATGTGGAAGGCGTAGGAAACAGCCCATAGAGGCTAACGAGTTCCTACACCTTACCTTAGTTTTTAATATCAAAAGGAAAAGTGAAAGAACTTAAACAAATAGATACAGACTAATTATAGATTATGCCAAGACAGAAAAGAGCATGCTACACAGGAAGATGAATCGAGTATGCTCAAAAGAACATAGTTAACTCGGTATGTAGAAAGTTTTTATGATACCACGATATACTTTTGAACTCTTTCTTAAAAATTGAAAGTGACATTCAAACTGTGTCGTATCACCAGAGGGTTTTGCAGCTGAATTCTTGATATCAAATTTACCGTAGTTGGTTTTTGTCTTGCGGACATAGAGTTTTTTTTTGTTAGCTTGGAGGATGGAGAGAAAGCACTCAAACATCGAAAATAATGCCTTTTTATACTAAAACGCATTAGTGTCACGGTAACCAAGTTGTATTATGTGGGTATTGCCTCAATCTTTGATAAAATGGCTATCAACGCCATTATAAATATCATTAGTTACTTGCTACAGTCGAACCCTTCAAGACAGACACCTCTGTAAAACGGACACAAAATCTTGGTCCTTATCGTTTTCCCTTGCAGTCATTTACTGTATTTTAAGTCTCTGTAAGACGCACACCTCTCTAAGAAGGATAGTTACGGCCAGTCCCGAAAGTGTCCGTCTTAGGGGGCTTGACTGTAAATGCTATTGTTACATTACATTATCTTGTTTGCTAATGTTAATATACACTAACCTGATCAGGATCAATGTTGACTTTGATTGACAACCAGTGATCCTGAGGGCAAAACTGACGCCTGATGTCCCGTGAATGAAGCTGTTTTACCAGCTGCGTAACGTCCTGAAGAAATAGAGAGAGTAACTGTGTTACTTACTACACAAGCAGTGTCGCCGTGGTGAGGATGGAACCGTACTAAAATAGTAATTGTATACTGTAAGAACTAATTGTTAGGCTAAAACTCTCATCTTAAACCTATCATAGTTAAAAACCTTCAATAGGTTCCTATTTAACGAAAACGAAGGCACGGATAAAAAAGAACCCGGCAGTAAAAATAAAACTTTTTGAGGCATACATGCTAGCAATTTGTAAAAATAAACTTGCTTCATTTACATGGTTATTGTCTACTGGCTGTGTTCTAGAAACTCGTGTAATACAACAACACATTTCAGATCACATTTGCACATTAGTATTTTTCTGTATTGATTGTGACCTTATCAAAAATAATCTAAGTATTTAGGCTAAATTGACAAAATCTAGGTTCTTATATGCGGGTTTTTAATACATGGATATTATTCAAGGGTAACGGGAAGCAAGAATAATGTTATGTGAACAAGAAAATACCAATGAAAGAAAACGAATTTCCTAATGGAGCATAAAGAAGGGCAAGAAATGCTGGTGACGGCGTTCCATTAAGAGTACGGTAGGTTCTATCCTAGACAAGACTATAAAAATGCACGGAATACGATAACTTTGTTTCGATCTAGCGACGAAATTAAAACTTTTGTCACACAAAGGCCAAACATACTTTTAAGACTTGAATCCAATTGTTGTATGAGTACATCTCATTCTTCTCAAGGTCACCCGATCTAGCGCCTACACTGCGCATGGCGGTGAGATAGCTCGAGTCAAAGTTCCTAAAACTATCAGGACATATTATATCAATGACTCCAATCACTATGTCCCTTAGGACTGACGACATGGGTACCAGTTCCCCCAACGTGAAAGGCATGACGGACTTTCCACCTACATGGTATTGAGAAACGATATCACCATCAAACAAGAATGCGATACGATAGGATAGAACAGATAAAAGATAGAAAAGAAAACATTAAAATGGAATAGGTTAGAGTGGAGTGGAATAGAATAGAATACAAAAGAGTAGAGTATTTGACATGAGTTCTGGATAATATAAATTACAGAATATAGGCATAAAATATTTAGATTTTAAAACCAAACGGTTTCGATTAAAATGTTATCACCAGGGTTTTTTTTGGCCGCTTGTTCTGAAAACTATATAGTCCCAAGGTAACCCGTTAAGAAAAAGAGAAATAGGGTGTGCTTGCATCTACTATTTTTAACGAGGGACTTAAGGTTGCAATGAACATACCTTCAATAATGTTCCCTATATAATTGAATAGAATTAAACAGAATAGAATAGAACAGAACTGAACCGAATATAAGAGTTCTCGGTGTAGTAAGTTATACATAAACATGTAGGCTCACTGTAATATCAATTATCACCTGATGAGGAGCTTTCGGCGTAAAACTCGTGGTCGTGGACAGATAGAAGGGCCTTGCTAAACAGGAAGCAAAAAAGGGACAGAGACGGCACGACTTTCTCCGCCTCCTCGACTGAAAGATTTCTCCCTTGTATAATCATCTGAAGTAATGGAACTTCTTTTCTGAATGGAAAACATTAAGTCAACTCCAGCCATCTCACTAAAACTGTAAGGCACTTACAGTAACTTTACCCTCGATACCTCCTAGTATTAGCGTAACTGCTATTTTTAGGAGTAATAAACCAAGAACCAAGAATAACGCAAACTCTCCGATAACTCGGACCTTTTACAGTTTTCCTTGAAGGTTCAAGTTATCAGCGTTCGAATAAAAGTTACATGAGTCCATAGGGAACTTAACACTGTATAAACGAAATAAATGCACCGTGTTGGCCAGCTGCAAGCCGTTTTTTTTATAATAAAGCGTGAAAAGCTTAGTTTAGGAGTTTTTACGACTACGGGAACGATCAACGGAAAACTTTCTCAGTCTTCTGTTATCTTCATGCACGCAGGGGGCTTTGATCTTTTTCTTTTTACAAAGCGTCACTAGGACAAAAGAGAGAGAAAGAGAAACGAGCTAAACATGGTCGAAAAGGGCAAACCAGATGGTGATTTTTGTATGCTGTCCTCGCCGATGTTGTTTAAACAGGGACCCGCATTATAAAAGGGCCTGAGACAGGCGTTCGACACTCAACCTCCGAGGTGACTTGACATGAAATAAACGAATTATTCATGTGTAAAATTGTTTCATGTAACATATATGAATAGAATGGCGTGTTACTTCAGAATCATAAGTTTTTGATTTTTGTTTCAAACAGAGATGAATCATAACGAAACATAATATACTATGTGGTAAAAAAAAATGCTAGCATTGAATACGCAAATTTTCGACGGGGCACGTGCGATGCTCTAATGAGCGAAATTCGCCGGAAATGGTACAAAACTTCCCTGTAATTTTGACGAAATTTCTTATAAAAGGAAGAACGAAACGAAAGGAACTTCACTCGCGTTTCGTTTTTCCGCTACTTTATGGAAGAAACGATTACGAATGTTTAGTGGTTACGAGTTTCTTTATTTCTACCACTCGGAGACAAATTGAAACACCGTTTGGTCCAAAATTTTAATTTCAAAAGGTGTCAGATAAGGGGGCAGCTTTCCCTTTTCTAGCCCGGGTCGAGCCGCGAAGTGACAAGTTTTTTTATTAGATTTATATAAAACGGCAACAGCACGTGGATTCGTTTTACCATGAGCTGCAAAATAAAGTAAATTCAGCTGTCTTTCTTTCCTGCTTTTGACAGGACAACAAGAAACTAATAAAGGTGCATATCCTCAAATAAACTTTTCACTCAATAGGAAATAGTCCAAAACAAACCAAGCTGCTCTTGATAACATATTCCAAGTTCACCTAAACGACAGTTTTCTAGTTGTTTGCTAAATAAAGTGACTAGTAAAGCCAAATATAAAATTTGTCGTTTAATCAACTTAAAGCATTCGATCGACAACAGTGCACGTGGGCTTTGTTGCTCTACAAATGATGCTTTATTGTATCTCATAACAACGACGAACAGAACGACGTGTAGGGTATTCGGCCCTGATATTTTTGTTTTTAAAATTCGAAACGTTGAGCTAACCGCGTTAGTCTTTCTTTAAATATATAATATCAAAAGCCAAATCTTTCTAACATAGTAAAGAATTCAGATTAGTACCCTTTTAAATAACTAGTAAACGATGAAATATCATCTACTACTCTAGCTCATTAGCAGGTAAAAAGTTTAGGTGATAAAAACACTTTGGGAAACGGCGGGTCATCGACAAAATTTTCAATCTTGTCTCATATTTAACCTGGATTGAAATAACGCTCAAAGCCACAAGTTTGCCCTTAAACAAAGCCAGAGCCTGGGAGAAGGTTTGTTGGTCAATCTTGGACTTCAGAAACATCTGACATACATTTTTCTCAAATAGCAACTCACAAAAACTATAAACAAATTTTGACAATAATTTCAAATAAAGTCGAATACTGCTGTATTGACGAATAGAGAAGTGATTCGAGTAGATAAGTGTGTAAAAAGAAGCTTGCATCAAGTTGATTTATTTAACCAAATCGGTTTGCACCGGTAAATATAAAACAAAAACAATCTTATGAACCTAGTTAAGCGATTCGAAGCCAAAATTCATGAAAAAAGAGCTTATCATCAAATGAGAAAATTGCGTTAAATGAAATATAATTTGTCTACACAACCAAATTTCTTTACTGTCGCGTTAGTTATTCAAAACTGGGTTCGTATATTGTCAGGTTCCAGTTCAAGCATGGAAAGCATTGCACATTGTATGCACAAAACGTTATAAAACTATTTCCTTGTAAATTTTTTAAAGTAGCCACTAACATAAAGGAGAACGTGCGCCAAACAGATCAAGAAACGTTACAGTAAAAAGTTCTTGTTTCTTGCTTCTACGATGCTTTAATTCTTCCATTTCTTTGTTAATTTTTCAGTTACAGTTTTCCAGCTATAAGCTGAAACTTACTCCAAAGCAAAAGAATGGCAGCATAGGATGCAAATAAATTCTCAGTAAATATCAAAACGCGAATAATTCTAACGATCACGAATACAGTTTCCATTTCCTATCTCAACCCCGACGCATTCGCAGCCAAATAGTTTTAGCTGAGTTTCTATATTCGCGATTTCGAACGTATATTAGAGGCGTGACCACTGCTTCGATAAACGTAAAAGCCACAGCGATTCTCTGAAGAACAAACAGTTGAGGAATACCGGTTATTAGTTTATCACCGCACCGAACAGTTTCTAGTATCAATATATACCAGGGGAAAATAGATACCAGCAATGGAAACGAATTTATTACAGCAATGCCAATAAATTTTCGTGACCTGGTGATGCCTAGCTGCTTCTCTCTCATAACTTGCTCTGTTCTCAAAGGCACATCGTTATTTGTAGCAGAGACAACGTTCATGAACCGCATTTTCCAATAATGCAACACAATGACTACAAAAAGCGCTGTTAGCTGCAGACTGATAAACATATGTACGTAAAACAAGAGATACTTATCTCTTTTTTTGTGAAGAAACCACAGAGCGACACTAAAGAGCGATAAGACGAGCTGCAAAAACACATGAAACAGTGCAACGTTTCTTATGGTGACCAAACGACGATGGATGTGGGGGAACTTGAAAGCCAGATATCTTTCATACAAAACACTCGTAGTTAATGAAACTTGGTAGGTTATCAAAAAAGCGCAAATGACTCCAGTGAAGCTGCTAAAGTCAAGAACATCCCCACCTTCAAAGCCAATATCCTTAGCTCGCAAAAATTCGGATATTCCGAAAAAAATACCAAATACTCCTTGGAAAATGCGTGCGTAACAAGACCAGCATGTGAACGAGACGATAGGACGTGTCGAAAATGTTCTCAGTGGGTCATTCTTGATGATAAAGACAAGGACGCCACTCGTAAGACAAGTGAAAAACGCTAAGGCCAGAACAACCATTCCACTGATGACATAAAAGTTGTTTTCCACAATTTCTTTGGTAGAGCTTCCGTTTCGTACCATTTGGCCGTCCCTTCAATCTCTCAAACTGATGGATGAAAATAAATTTTATGCAATCTGGCCGAAAACTGTTGTGATTTCGCTTTTTTCTCCTGACAAAAGACCCGCGTTATCTTTTCTGAGTCGAATCAAAACTATTAACACAATAACGAAAGCTTATGATTCTTTGATAGAACTTCCATTTCGTGCCACTTGGCCGTCCCTTCAATCTCTCAAACTGATGGATGAATTAAAGGTTTGAGAAATTTTATGCAATTTGGCCGACAGCTGTTGTGATTTCGCTTTTTTCTTCTGACAAAATACTCGCGTTATCTTTTCTGAGTCGAATCAAAACTATTAACACGATAACGTAAGCTTATGACTAAGAGTCAAAGCTTAAGACTGGATCGCATGTACCTTTCGTTCTCCCAAAAAACTACCAACCACTGGTTTCTGTCACAAATGTGATTTAAGATTCGAATCTGAAAAGTAACATAACACAAAACGAATGTACATAAACATAATTTGTATTCAACCCAGATATCCGGCATTTTAATCAAGTTTATGTTCGGTGATTGGTTGAACTAGCGTATTCCGAGTAAACATGTTTAAAACTGTTTCTTTCAAGAATTGCCGCCAGTCTACGATTGCAAAATAACTATACCTTAAAGTTACAAAAATCTGGGTTAACATGGACGAGTCTTAACGGTATTCTGGATTGAACAATTGTGTACTTCTTAAGATTTTATTTTGCTGAGGTCATTTAAAATCGTGCGGAAAGAAGACAAATACTACCGACAAACCTGTCAATAATATAATAGCAACAACAAATATAGTCACATTGTGCTTTACGTCTATGTGTTCAATACTCGCCCTGGTGCCTCAAATGTTATTAGAAGTACCAAATTAGGTAATTCAAAGTTTTATATCTCAAGAATGCTGCTTATCCTTTCTATAACTGAAAATTTGTAAATTTTGACGATTCCAACACCGACAGAATTATCAGTAAACAAAAATAAGCGGTAAGCCAAAATGTATTAAAACCAGATGAATTGACGGAATACATCAAATAGCAACGACACTCTCGATTTCTAATTATTCTACCATCTTCTGTATCTGAACTTCAAAACTGCTTGAGCTCCTTCAGAAATCTACACCTATATTAGCTTGTTGTTTATTATTAAAGGATGTATTTAAGTATTGAGAAACTCTCATTATTGTATTGTATGTAAAATTATATTCAGATTTGAATTTTGTACACGCTGTGACGCAAATCAAGTCAATTACCGAATGCAGATTATGTTGAACGATCTCGTTATCACTGAAAACATAAGAAAGCTTTCAGCTAAAGATTAAATTGTTCATCATCTAACGAACAAGTTTCTGATTATTTGGCAGATGACAATAGACCGATGTCATCCAACATCAGCTGACCTTTGTATTCAAACAAATACTATCATCGTAACTTTTTTCCGAGTCCACGATAACTCGCACTAAACACCTGCGCCGCCTTAATTTTTTTTCAAAATTTAAGCTGATATATTGTAACCGTACGTTTATTAAAAAGAGCAAATTACTCACAGTTTCTAGTGCATAAGCCTCTAACATGCACACGAGAACAGTTCATAACTTTGAGACTTTATAATTTTGATCCTACTGAACTCACCAGTATTGGTAAGGTTATGCCAAAATTGCGCTCTGTTTGACAGAATTAAGTGAACCACAGGCTCCCTTTCTCATCATAAGCTTGGGGAGCCTGTGGGTGAACTCCTGTTAACATGTACATAGCCAAAATAAATTAAGTAAGAAGGATGAAAACCCAAAACTCGCTGAAAGTGTAAGGAAATACACGAAACGAGGACTAGAACTCCGACAACGACAACAAAGAACCAAACAGGCATTGGAATAGGAGCCTTAAACAACTAGGACGGCATATCCACGACGACGACAAAGAACCAAACAGGGATTATAATAGGAGCCTTAAACAAGTAGGATAGCGATAGGATAATCCCTGTTTGGTTCTTTGTTGTCGTCGTGGATATGCTGTCCTAGTTGCTTAAGGCTCCTGTTATAATCCCTGTTT
>JAOBAT010100502.1:0-15963 GCA_026413305.1 Hydrozoanthus tunicans
GAGGAGGGTAGGATTGGACAGTAAGATAGGGTAGAATAACTTAAGTTAAGGAAGGAGGAGGGTAGGATTGGACAGTAAGATAGGGTAGAATAACTTAAGTTAAGGATGGAGGAGGGTAGGATTGGGACAGTAGGAGAGGGTAGAATAACTTAAGTTCAGGATGGAGGAGGGTAGGATTGGGACAGTAGGAGAGGGTAGAATAACTTAAGTTAAGGAAGGAGGAGGGTAGGATTGGACAGTAAGATAGGGTAGAATAACTTAAGTTAAGGAAGGAGGAGGGTAGGATTGGACAGAGTAGCATGGTAGCATAATATTGTACATAAGCATTAAAGGAGGCCTTGCAGCAGTATTTTCAAAACACGTATTTAAGGATCTTAAAAAAAATAATGTAAACTTGCATTAGCTCCGAATTTTAAGAGCTTAACTAAAGTTGGTAGTTTGAAGGTAGACACAAAGTGTTATTAGAATTTTTGTGAAACCATGGACGCCTTCATCCTTACATTGAAGGTTGATGCTAAAAGAAGATCCGCGTTACACGCTGAACAAGGCTGGTGATGCTCTCCTGTTGAAACCGGCTGAGCGTGAGTGGACTGATGACGAGGATAGTGAATGGCACTCCAGTAAGGGCCAAGATACCTTACGAGACCCTGATTTGTGGGACCTCGAGCTGCCTGCAGCCCAATCAGGAAACTTGGATGAAGAGGAAGTCCCAGAAAGAATGGACAATTGGGCTTCGGAAGTTTGCTGGAACTCTGTTAATGATGAGGACAAATATTGGGGTAAAATCCAGCAGTCAACAGAAACTGAAGAAAGTGAAAATAGTAACTGTGATAATGAATTAGGATTAGAAAGCTATGAAATTGATGAGGACGTGCGTCATTCATTTGGAAGGGAGTGGAGGGCCTCTAAGGCTGAGCCCGCGAGCAGCGATGAGGACTGGGATGTGGATACCCAACTGGACTGCGATGAACACGGAATTTGTTGGATAACAACGACAGTAAAAGATACGGGCGATACGTGAACCTATCGTTAGTTCTGGAGGTTAAAGAAGCTTATTAGAATTTATACGTGCTACATACTGACACAAAGGTGCCACGTGTTGCCACGTACAGTGTAAAAAAAATCGCGACAGGGGAGGACACATTAAAGTGAATTCCAATCAGATGTTTTCACGAACCAATTCCGAGAGTTGCCCTCAGTTAGTAGAAGACACATACCACAAGAAGTCGCGAAGGTCTAACCGTTTGCAGATGTTAGGGCAAAGGCAGCACCTTCTCTTAAGTCCCCGATCGTAGATCGAGAGACTGGGCCTATGGTTTAACGTCCTTATCCGAGAAGACGCGAAGGTCTAACCGTTTGAAGATGTTAAGGCAAAGGCAGCACCTTCTCTTAAGTCTCCCGATCGTAGATCGAGAGACTGGGCCTACGGTTTAACGTCCTTATCCGAGAAGACGCGAAGGTCTAACCGTTTGTAGATGTTAAGGCAAAGGCAGCACCTTCTCTTAAGTCCCCCGATCGTAGATCGAGAGACTGGGCCAACCGTTTAACGTCCTTATCCAAGAAGACGCGAAAGTCTAACCGTTTGCAGTTGATAGAGCAAAGGCAGCACCTTCTCGTCAATGGTTTTAAGGCCCTTTACCGAGAATCGAGCCCGGGCCTCCCACACGAAATGATAACTTTTTATAACTTAGATGCATGAAAACTAGGCTAACCAGGTTTTCATGTATCTAGGTTATAAAAAGTTGTCATTTCAGGAACTCCTCAAGTTGGCGAACTGGAGCGGAACGCCTTCCGTCGATTAATGGTGTATTTGCCATATAGGCGAGTTTTGTTGAAATTTTTTAATTTTCTTTCTAATTTAGCTACAGAAACAAATATCCTGAATAATGAAATGTCTCTGTAAAACAAAATTTCTCTGAAAATATGAGATTAGTAGCTAAGTAATCTTTACATGATGTGGTTTTAGAAACTGGAAATTTTACAAAGAGTGTATGACTCATGATCGTTCTTTCCTCCAGCTGTTTTGATTTTTTGAGTAATGGTTTCTTCTTTGAAAGTACTTTTGTAGAACCGATAGTTCGGTAACTCAATTTCATTTGACAAGCATTTTCAAGTCAGTTGTTGTTTATCTTTGTTCTCGGCCGACTTAAGCTGCATTCTAATGAAGCAGAATGTAAAGAACGCCGTCAGCAGAAACTCCCCTATTGACAATATTAGGCTGTTTATCCCGTGCTTGTATCTTTGTTAGTTTTAAAAAGGTAAAAATGAAAGTGTATAGTTCTTTATTACTTTACCCAATCAATTTGTACCATAATGCACTTCAGGGTAGTACAAAAATAAGTCGCCCGCTTTTCGCAGTGTTTTTTCAACCCCTGCTGACTGTGATAGGTGGTTACACATCCAAATAAGTAGATTATTACAGGTCAAGAGTTAGTTACAAATGATAGGTTAATTTTATAACAAATTTTGTTGTTATTACATACCATGTTGGCTTTTATTATAGATGTGGTTGTTATTATACATACATCATGTTATTAAAAATCAAGGTGATAAAATATATCGTGACTTGAGTTTCGACAATTTACTGCTCACAAACTTCTTGCATGTCTAAAAACAGTTCAGAAAAAGTGTTGTTGTAATACATTTCGTGTATTCGAAGTAGATCAAGCAAAAAACCTGGCACGGCCCGTAAACACGACCAATTTTTGTAAGACCTGTCAGTGACTTCATCCATGGGTTGCAACTAATATTTTAGCGTTGTTCACTATTACTGGGTGTACAAACGCGCGTCAAGAATAAATTAATTTTAATTTTACGCAAATTTTTTGTTACACGAACGACTAACCAATACTAGCCGTCCAACAAGCAACCCAGATCTCTGGTATTAAAGTAATTGCTGCCGCAGCGGAGCAAGCCGAAGCGAGCGAAACAAGGCAGCGACTCTAATTTGGGCTAAAGATCTCGATTTTAACCCAGGATGGACCGGGTTTTTTTACCACCATTCCTTGCGCGCCATCCCAGTATATAAATGCAAGTCGCCCGCTTCCTTTCCCTTCTTCCTCGTGACTCTATAAACTGACTGAATGAAAGAGTGTTCATTCAACGATATCATCCAAGTTCCCCGGTTTTCTTCCTTGTCTCGGAATATATTAGCTAGCTCGCGGTTGTTCGGAAATGAACAACGGCGAGGTGACGTTCGTCTGTATTGTATTCTATAAACAGACCAAGTTACTTCGCCGTTGTTGGGAAATGAAGGTGAAGTCCGTCTGCAGATCTTTATCAGCCAAATGATTTTTATTGATTATTGATTTCTCAGACTATTAAAGTACAATTTTCTTACTTTTTGTTCACATTTAACAAGATTTAGAGTCTAGAAATATTTGGCAATCGTCGCCGGATTATATAAAACTTGACCCAACAAATAATTTTCTAAATACCCCCAGAACACGCAAAATTGACATTTAAGCACATACTGAGATTGCCAAAAATTTCCCGGGAGCATACCCCCGGATCCCTGAGAGGCTCGCACGACGCTCGCTAAAACCCTCTCCCCGGCCGCCCCACTAGTCACTACGAGCTTCCGCCGGCCCTGCTTTTTAGCATGTGTATCAAAACTACCTGATAGGAAAGCTTTTTTCTGTCGTCGAAACTGAGTGAATAATACAAGCCGAGAAAGGCTTTCAAGTTCGACGTTGGATGGGAGAATAGGCTCAACACAGCTACCGTAAATATCTAATAAACGCATACTCTATTCACTTATCTGTATTTCCCATTTGATACACTCTTTTTTACAAGAACAAGTTATATTTTCGCTGAGGCTGAATGTTCTTTTTAATATCTTGGAACTTTTAGCCTCAAATTATTTTCAAAATGTTCTTAATGTAATCCAAATGTGTTTTGCGGTACGCGCCTTTTATAGGGACAGAATAGAGCGAGAAAAAAAATTTCCCGCGCGTCCAAAGCGAAACGCTTGCCACGCAGGGCTACGGGTCGAACTTCGTACCCAGGTTACTTCACTTCCCGGTTCCCTTGAAAACGAAAGTAGCCTAAGTACAACATTGACATGTTGGACACACTGATCTCCGCGCTGTGGTTGGACAACAATCGACGTCACTTCCAAGATGGCGGCGAAAAGTTGTCGAGAGAGGATTCTTTCTCGGCTTTTCCACATTTTCATAACAACTAGTGTCATCTTGATATTACTAGAAAAAGATACAGGTAAAACATACCGGAATTATAAGTACTTCATATTAATTTCTAGAAACAATTGACTTGTTATTTATTTTAGAGCTTCGAAGAGCGTGCTTTCACGGAAGATGGCTGTTCGTTGGTTTGTTCTTCGGGTTGGTGTTCGTTGGATTGATCTTGTATTTCTGTGCCAGTTTGATAAATCCAGGATATGTTATCATCAGTGAGGAAAAAAGTATTATGGTGTCCTTCGAGGTAATGGGATTTACGCAATACATTTATTAAATGTGTAATTTGTAACAATGATAGTTTCCATCTAGCTCACGGAGAGTAACAAAACAAAATGTTGGTCCTGAATATGGATTTCTGGGTTTTTTATTAACATAAAGCAGTCTTGGTTTCTCAATTGTCATCTGTTTACAAAATGTTGTAAAGTTGTTTTTAACTTGCTAAAATTACCTATTAACTTTTGTTGAGCTTTCTTATTTAACTATTTTTATGTTTATAATTATTGATACGTGGATTGCCCATTGCCCATTTCAACTTTTTATTTGATTCTGAAGAAGACCGAAAAGTGTAATAGACATATACACGTGGGCCCAGTGGTACGAAGCCTGGATAAGCTATCTGCTTGATTAAAGCTAATAGTCATCACTAATAAATCAAAGATTGCTTGACCCTTTGTTGATTTCTCTATCCCTAGTCGTTACTTGTTGAGTGGAAGACTCCAAAAGTAATGGTTAAAATGGTGTCAAACAAATTTCTTTATAGTTTTACTGCTGAAAATTGAAAGCACTTATATAGCAGATAATTTATCCAGGTCTCGTACAACCAGGTCCAGCCTGCAAATGGTATAAGCTAAACAAAATCTGGTTAGGTTTGTGATGTTATTTAACACTTATTCTATTTCAAATGAGGATAGTGGTAGAATATTATCTACTGAGTGTCAAAGCACAGGGTATATATTCATTAAGCCACTATCCACTGAAGTTGAAATAGAATAAGTGTTTTAGTATATACCAGTAAGGCGACTGATCTATGGAAATTTTCTTTCAAAAAAAAGAAAGGTTTGTAAAAATATAAAATACTTTTATTACCTGAAACACTGAGCATGGCAAAACTTGCACCTGAGCAGCCTCACATACAACAAACATGTTTTGGCAGTTTGTTAACTACGAAAAGGCATAACACAGAGAAATTTGTTTGGCTCTTTGAAATGTCCTGTGTTTTCATTGAAAAAATTTTTTCTATATCTTGATTCAAAACAGAAGCGAGCCACTACTTTCATGTACCATTTTGTTTTGGTGTCATTGTATCTAAATGTACTATTTCTGAGGTAAATATTACCCCACATCTACTATTTCTAAACATATTGAACTGCCCATAGCTGAGCTTGTACATGTATACTAGTGAAAGTTACTTTTGACTACACTGTTTTTGTTAAGAACAGTTTGTTCAAATCCAAGAAGACAACTAAAACTTAATCTCTCTTTTGGGGGAGGAAGTCAATTGAAATTAGCAGGTTGGAACAATAATTGTTGTGTAAATGTATAATTTATTTTTTTGTTATAACTTATAGTGTAAATGGAAATAAAAACTTTGCAAAAAAGGGGTTGGGACTTAAATTTAGTTAGCAGGGTTTTACAGGGCTCCAAACTAGCTAGCAGGCCACCAAAATATAAAAAAATTAGTAGCAAGACCACAAGTTTTAGTAGCCATGTATATTTTCAGCTTGTACTCTGTGTTTTCTGTGTGATCTGTTGCTGTTTACACAAGATTGGTTGCATTTGTTTCCAGATTTGTTTGTCTAAGAATGTTTATCTCAATTTTTATCATTTTGTTAGAAACAATATCTCTTAGTTAATCAGTCACAAAGTTTCTACACAATCTTGTAGTAGGCAGCTAGCTATAACTACTGTTATAATAAGTTTGAAAACTCTAGTGGCCAGTGTTCATATTTTTGTAGCTTTAGCCACCTATAGATGGCAAATTCGAGCCCAGCTTGAAGTTATCTGAGTTTGACTTACTGGGATCATACTGTATTTCATTAATGCTTGCTAGAAACCAGAAGTGGCTGATGGTGACAGCCAGTCTGAAGACGAGGAAGCTGATGAAAAGTGTAAGATTTTAGCCACCCCTCCACTTGGCACAAGATTGAGGCGATGTGGTTACTGTGCAATTCTGCAGCCACTTCGTTCTAAACACTGTGAGGATTGTGGCAGATGTGTGAGACGATATGACCATCATTGCCCCTGGCTTGGAACTTGTGTTGGTGAAAGGAACCACAGGTTTTTCTGGTGTTTCCTTTTAACACAGGTGGCACTAACGGGATGGGCCGCAGAGATTGCGTGGTAAGTGGGTTGGCTGTTTGTTGGCTGTACTGTCAGCCAAGACTGGATTTCACTAATAGGCCTTAAGCATGTTGACGTCAAACTAATCAGTTTCATCTCCAAGCCTTACATTCAAGAAATAGGTGTTCACGAAGGAATTCTTTTCATTTGTGAGCGCTTTGGGGTTTCATTTATGAAACAGTGACACTTTCTTGATACGAAAGCGAAGCTTGGTGGTGTTTGACGTAAACATCCATAAGACCTATTACTAGCTTACCGACACGGTATGACTGCTGTCGCGATATATACCTCTTATTAGCCTCATTTGGTCAGTCCATACAGCAAGTTATTTACTGAGGTTTTCCTTCCTGTTATGGCCCAGGTGCGAAGTGCACAGCCGACAAAAACAAGGAAGGCAAAAACAGGGATCCAGCCATAACTTTCCACACGGACCGAACAAACGAGGCTAATAAGATGTTTATTGTATGGCTTTGTTGATTATTCCGGATTTGTAGAACAACCTTCATCAAAATGACCTTGAGAATTCTCAAATGTTGCAGTGTAAGCCCTTTTATGCTATATATGATATTTTTAATTCTGAACAATTTATTCACAACATGAAAAAAGCGATCCAAGCATGCTCAACTTGACTTGACATCAACATCAGAGCTCGCAAGGGATCCTGGTCAAAGACACAAGTCTACCCAGGATTCCTGCGTGTCTAGATTCTTCTTTGTGGGCTGCCTTTTCATTGATTAGAGTTGCTGTCTCCACTCGGTTGCTTAATGCGACCTCGCTGCGACAGCAACAAGTCACAGGAGTTTATTTACCCCTGTATAAATATAACATAATAACAGAGGTTGTCAGCACCCAAGGACAAAAACATGGAAATATGTTTGGCTTTCAATCCCAGTTAGTTGTCAACATTTATCTTCTTACATAGACCCTTCGCACAAATGGCAGCAATTTTAATGTTCTTTCAAGTCAACATTCAGACTCGCCCCCTATCCTCATTTTGGGTAATTTATTCCTTTGAAAGTTTATCTCAAGAACGAGGCTAGTGGGGATAAATTGAATAGAGACAAAAGAATATTTAAAAAATTGCTGCCATTTGTGTATAGGGGCTATAACAAGTATTCGATATTTGTTAATGTGAAAATAATAATAATAATAATAATAATAATAATTAGCAATTATATAGCACCTTTCCATAGGTACATGCTCAAAGCCCTTAACAATAGTTTACAGTTGACTCTGGTATTGAGGGTCTTAGACAGTCCGCTTTACTTGGCTCACAACTATTTTCCTAAGAGTTGCCCTCAGTTAGTAGAAGAGACAGACCACAACACCGGGATCACCCTACTCTTTGTCGACAAGTGTGGTGGGTTCTTTTAAGACCCTCAAAAGGAGATTGAGAGACTGGGCCTACAGTTTAACGTCCTTATCGGAGAAGATGCGAAGGTCTAATCAACTAGGCTAACCAGGCGGCGGTTGTTAATGAAAGTTAATCAAATAAAGCAAAATTATTCCTGAAGATGCAAAGAAAATTATTCCCAAACTTGTTTGATTGGATTTAGTTGGGAGAATTTACTATGATCAAAATTGAGTCTGAAAGGGTTATTATGGAAAGGATTGGTCAGGAGTAGTCCAGGTACAATTTTTACCACACTTGGCAAAAAAAATGTTTGCCTGTCCACACCTCTTACCTGAGTGCTTTAGTTCAGAGTTACCGATTTTTGTATTAGAGGCTTAGATGAGAATCAGTTCTTAATTAATTGCCATCAACTCTAGAAATCTGAATTTTTTGGATCCTCACTTTATAAAATGTTAACATTTGCACCAGTGTTTGCTCAATTGCCCCAACTTTTGATGTAACCTAAAGTCAATTTTTTTAAAAACAATTTTTTAAAAAAGAACCAGTGAGCAGCACATGGGTTAAACCTTTTTAAACTTTATTAATTCATCTGAAATAACAGACTTATCAGGGAGATCAGACATGTAAGTGTTATTGAATATTTGACAATGATAATCACAGGTAGAAACATTGGACAGTGTTTCAGTGTCCTCATGACACCATCATCAGGTCAAAATAAAATACTAACAGATAACAAGAATGATAAAGATGTTAAAAAAACAGTTCAACGTCCCTAGAGGTTAAGAGTCACTTTGAATTTTTAGACATGGTTTGTGCTTGCAAATAAGAAACACTTTGTACAGAAGACAATCAAATTTGCTGGGAGTTTCAGATTAATAAAGCTTACAAACTTATAACCCGTGTGCCGCTCACTGGTTCTTTTTTAAAATTTTTTTCAATTTTTTTTAAAAATTTGTTTTAAAATTAGTTTTGTACTTGTTATGTTTAGGCCTGTTTAAGTTCAGTTCACTGTAAGAAACAACTCTTAGCTAGTTTTTTTTATCCTGCAGGCATGGGCTTGTAAGCAAGAAATCATGGCTTCAATGGGGTCTCACGAACGGCTTCCTTCTTGTTGCACTGTTTGTGCTTGGTTTGTCGTTCATTGTTGTAGTTCTGCTGTTTTGCTGTCACACATACCTGATGATTACAGCTCAAACAACCTGGGAGTATATGGCGCGATCAAGGATATCTTACCTCAAGACTTTAAGCGAGGAAGTTAATCCTTTTGATCAAGGATTTTGTAGAAACATTTACACATTCCTCTGCAGATGTAGAGTTCAGAGATGGGAGATACTGTTGCATCAAGAACGATGGGCTTAGAATCCAGTCACTGTGATGGCTGGGGCTCAGTCAAACTAAATTGTATCAACAACTACTTTCAATCTCAATTTATGAGTAGAAAATAATTTTGTTCTTATAATTAGTTAATAATTTAAAAATATTATGAGAACATGCAATCTAATCATAAACTCACCACAGACGTATTTAGATAACATGTTTTTGTTCCCCTCTTAAGTTAGCATTCACTAAAATAATCTTTAAATTGTATCAGCTTCTACATCATCCATATAGCACCAGTATAAAATTTAAACTGAAAGATTTTAGAATATACAGTCAGATCATTCATCTCAAACTTATATTTAAATTGCATATGAAGTGAAAAAGAATTATTAATTCAGTGGATAGATCTTGCTGAATGATGAATAGCTGTGAAAAAAAAGTGTCTGGTATAGTACGTAGGTATAGTCAGGTATCACGAGTTATAGTACGGAAAAACAGTTTGTTTGCAAAAGTGACAGAAATTCCAGCTTCACTAACTCAAGGAGTATACGAAAAGTTTAAGAATTTACCCAAATCTTATAGATCGGTCAATTTTTATGAGTTGTAAGAATTGTAAATAAATGTAGAAGAAAATAATATCTTTTACCGCACTCCCACGGTTAACTTAAAAAACATTCTATTTCACCTTTATAAAAGTTTTCGAGAAATCACTAGCCTGTGATCTGGCGGTCTTGTGAAAAGGCGGGAAAAATCAAAAAGGAAGTGAACGCCAGCTCGCAGCGCCCGTGGATTGTTCGGACTGAAATGCGCGCCAACTCGCAACGTTCATGGGTTGTTCAGGTTGAAATGCGCGCAAACTCGCAACGTCCATGGGTTGTTCAGGTTGAAATGCGCGCCAACTCGCAACGTTCATGGGTTGTTCAGGTTGAAATGCGCGCCAACTCGAAACGTCCATGGGTTGTTCAGGTTGAAATGCGCGACAACTCGCAACGTCCATGGGTTGTTCAGGTTGAAATGTGCGCCAACTCGCAACGTTCATGGGTTGTTCAGGTAGAAATGCGCGGCAACTCGCAACGTCCATGGGTTGTTCAGGTTGAAATGAGCGCGATATATTGACAAGGTCTCCGTGACGCCAAAGCCCTCGTGGCAATTCATAGAATCGATGAGAACAAATCATGCTGAGCTAAATAGCTTATTGAAAACCACATTGTTTTCGTTTTCGCGTTATTGCTTTTGTTACTTATAAAAGAAATACTTCAAGTGGTGGGGGGCAATTAGTTTGTTTTGATCTTCTGGGGTACGCCCAGGTCGAGGGTTCATAACGTGCTTTATGCAAATTTTTCTGCAAAAACAAGCCTCAAGTGCTTTGTTTACTGTTACAAGTTGAGTCAACGTTGTTCGATATTGTAGTTTCAACGATTTATTGAAATAAGCGCATAAAATTTTTCTCCCAAAATACCTTTAAGTTGCAAAGTTTTGGGTGACAAACAAGTTTTTTTGTGGTTCAAAAAACTTCTTTATATGGAGCTTTAGGCTAAGGTTTTAGAAATTAAGTATAGTCCTGAATATATACATATGTAAATGCATACAGAGCGCGAGATTGACCTTTTAAAACTCCAAAATTTAACTGTATGGAGTTGATTCAACTCTTGGCACCCAGCCATAGAATCCCTGTTATTTAACAACTTTGGAAGCCTCGTTTCTCTCAAAGCGTTCTGCATATCGAGCTAAAACTTTCAATGAGTTCTCACTTCGCGATACTTTATTGAAGTTTGGACTCATTTTGTCTCGATGCTGAAGTTTGATTTTGTTAACGAGGCAAATGTAAACCGAATGACGTCATACCGATTGACGGATTTTAAAAGTTTACATAGAAAAGCAAAAATCAAAGTTCCACATTCAAACAAAATAAGTCGAAAATTCGATAGAGTATAGCGTAGTTTAAAGGAATCATTTAAAGTTTTAGTTTGATAAATTGGATACTTTCGGAGAAATGATCCTTTTGAAACTCCAAAATTTACAGTAAATTTGTATGGAGTTGAGGCCGCTCTTGTCACCCCGCAATACTATCTTTGGAACTTAATAACTTTAGAATAACTATTCACTTTGTGATACTCTGCTCATTTTGTCTCAATGTTGAAGTTTGATTCATTTTAAAGACGTCATACGGAAACCCGCCTATATAGGCCATTTGGCGGATTTTATCAGAACTTATCAACATACTTTCGAGTTTCGTTATAGCAGGACTGGTAATAAACGATACCCCAATATTACGAAGTTACTTAAAAATCACGCAAAAACTTTGTTATACCGGGGTTATAAGAACTGCTGGCAGTCTATATGTTCTTTCACAAACTGAAACATCGATAATCAAAGACTATAGCTAAGAAAACTCATTCAAGACTGAGGAGGACAAAGACGATAAATATTTGTTAACTTGACTTGTATTGATTTCAAACGTCCTATATTGAAAAATAAAAAGTGGCATTTTTCTGACAGTGACAATGCAAAATCATGTACTGTGGTTGAGACGAAGAAATAATAAAATTCTTGGAGTTTCCGCAGTAGTATGTGAAAATACTTGTACTTGTCGGGTAAAATGTGCGGCTGGCAAGTTTGGCTCGTCGCGTCAGTGTACCGGGATTTTCGCTACAGTGGGCCAGAGTTCGTTTTATATGGGCTTTTACCCATACAAACTACTGTAGTTTTATCAGGCTTGCATTGTAAGTAATATCGTGTGCTTTTGTTAACTTCCCGTTCCTTAATACCCAGTTAATGGTATTCTGCTCGGAAAGAATTAATCTACAATTAGCAGCGTCAGAATAATTTCCGGTTTCTGTAACGTTACCAGTGACGTCATTGTCACTGAAGCGTATCGTATGGGCATGGGAAGTAACAGCACACAATTATAACAGACTGTCATTTATTTCCGGTTATTTCATCGGAAAAAAGGCATTCTTGAGCACCTGTGGTTATCGCAAACGGTGGGTTCTCCAGCTGATTCATACAGACCTTTCATTCATTCACTTTAGTTACGCGCGAAGTCTAGCTATACAAATTAAATGTTAAATGCAATCGTTTCAAACGTAGATAATGAAACTGGCAGACAACAAAACCGACTGGAATGTTTTGTTAGTTTGCCTTAGTGATTTCGTAAAGAAGTTTGTTATATTGAATATACAAACATAAAGCATAAGCTAGTATTCCTGTCACTAAGGTGTTTATGCGCTGTTAGTTCTGCACGCATGCTTTTTATTAGTTTCGAAATAGAACTAGAAAGAAAGAGACTGAATACTTATACCACATCAGGAATTCAAAGTTTATTGCCAAAAGGAAAACCCTTTTTATAAGGAATGCGCATGATAAGTAATCGAAATTAAACATGATTTAAAGTGAATACACATAATAGCATCATAGCTTTCTAGTCTTTACTCGGGCAAACTTGAGTCGTATTTAATTCTTGTTAATCCATATGTTATCATGCACAAATGTCGAGTCGAGAGCACATGCGCGTGTTGTACAGATTTAAGCTAGGTTGAATACTTGAAGTTATTGACTATATGTGCGTTGTGTTTGGCGTAATTTTAACGCACGCATGAAACTTTGCAAAGTTTGGATACCCTTTGCAAGAAGATGTTTTCCCTATATTGATAACAAATGCTAAATATCTCTTAACTGGTCTACTCGCCTAATCACGGTCCTAGCCACTCTCCAATCGATTGTCTAGCTTTGCTCACTACGTCACTTAATTATTATCTTCAGAATTTATGATTGAACGTAAACTGCGCTTCCTTTATCGATTCTACGAATTGGTTTCCGCTTGCATTCAAATACATTATATATGTTTTTATCAACTGATCATTCAAGGAAAATCATAAGCAACGATCACTTCACAGACACATTTAAACCTCTTTTCAACAAGTCTTCGTTTACGGTAAGTATGTGTTAAGAGTAAATTAAGCTAATCGATGTTACAAGGAAGTTAAGCTAAGAAACAGAACTAATGAACATATCTTACATGTTTGAGGTTAGTATAAAAGTGTTCTGATGAGTGTTTGACTCGACGAAAGCTCGAGCAGTGTGCTGATTGTATTGCATTGTAGTCTACAGTAAAATACGCAATGTCTGACTCGTCCATGCTTAACCTTTAATCAATTAACGGAAACCTCAGTCAAAGCATTTGGAGTAAACATCACTCGGCGTTCGGTTGCTTCGAAATAACCCAAATAAGCTTGTCTATCGTGCAATATCACGGCCTTTGTAATTCATTTATCCTCTCTTCTGCATGATTGTATTGGGCAGCGCTTATGCGACAGTGCTGCAATAAAACAACTGGAGTGACAATACGGCTAAAAACCCAGCTAAACTTGATATCGTTCGATATTTTAATGATAATCTTTGGTTGAAATGCACGTTCACAAAGGGTCGCGTGAACCCACGTCGGCGCAAACACAGATTGGGACACAGACAACAGAACAGAAACGGGAACTAGACTTACAGATATTCCGAGCAGTTTTTAAGTATTCTTATTTGCGGCTTTGTTTCTTGAGTGACGTATGCAATTGTTCTTTTTATCATCAGTTCCAAATGACTAAAAGCTGAACTCGGATCCAACACACGTGCGAGAACGGAATTCCTGACACAAAGTTGAATTCACAAAAAGACATTGCGTTGACAAGCCCGCAACAAAAGAACAAAGAAATGAATCATTTGTAAGTAGCAGTTTACTTAATTTTATGGTTCTTTGCAGTTTCGTTTTTCCAAACATGTAACTATTAGTTCTTCTAGACCTTCATGACTAGTTTTACTGCTGTTCCGGGCCTTTGGGCAAGAGGTTATTATGGTGTAAATATTTGCATCATCCATGACGTTAGTTTGTCATTATAGTTACGGACATAATGCGTTGACCGATGAATAGCAATGCTTATTGAATATTAGTCACACTTGAGAGCACATAACGCCCGCAGTTCGCTAGTTGTCATTAACCCTCGAGTTCTTGAGCGGTGCTTGTTTTTCCTTCTGCCATGGCGCATTCAAAGGGAAGGATTTCACCCGTTGGTCGCCAAGGGTCCTGGATAGATCGTGGGGTAACGGCGTAAGTGGATAAATCTGTCGCCTTTTTGTCCGTAACAAAATGTAAATATTATATTAGGAATGACCAAGACAAGTTCGTTCTGGACAGCACCTAAATCTACTTTATATCATCTCCTCATTTTCAAGCTGAAAACTAGAGAACACAAAGTAAGAGTTTTGTTAGCGGAACATGTTTTGCTTCGGTTGGTGATTCGATACGGATTCTGACGACGAATCTGTGTTTATACTGTTACTTAGCAGGAAAACAAGGCGAGTTGTTGCTCGTGAAAGATTAACTGAATCTAACGAATCATCTCGAATGGCCCCATTTAATTTCGTCACGAGAATCCTTCAAGTATATCCAAAGCTCAAAATCGAAATGCTTTTTGTAGTTTTGAGGTATATAGCTTCTATTAGAGCATTAAGTCGAGGCTTGGCATTCGAATCATGTGTCCATTCGAAACTTATCTCTGACAGTGGTAATACTATTGTTTACATTGTGTGATAGGGGAGACCAAGCTATAGAAATGGCTGGAAAATAAACAAGAATACACAACAAATTAACGGTATACAAATTGTAAATGGCAGTGCATGCAAAGAATTTTGCAAATTTTCTCCAAATGCTCAATATCGGACGCTTTTTCCTGTAACTCAAGACTTTTGCATGTTTTTATTCATTTTATTTTGTGCCCAAACTGTGAATTTGTAAAGTTGAAACTACCGGATTCTTAGATTTATTGCCGTCGGAGTTATATTGAATGATGAATTTTTCCCTCGTCAGTGCTCGCGTGACAGCCACTGAAGATGACAACAAAAATAATGGTGACGAGAGAGTTTTCAAGAAACTACACCAGTCAGCGAGTGAGCGACACCGCATTAAATATAGCCAAGAACACGTGTTCAGCCCGGACGAACTGAAACCGTTACCGGGAACCAGGGGAAGGAAAGCTCAACAGATGGTCCAACTAATCACGGTAAGTGTTAATCTAAAGTCCCATATAACTTAGTCATTTCCTAAGCCTTTTGGCTCATTGGCCGCGCGTTTGTTCCTGTGGATTCCTAGAAAAGACTTCAACCTTAGATAGATAGATGTTTATTTATAATTGTACAACATTGCAGTCTAGTGACTGAATTGCGTGAAAATACATACATGGGTTAGAAATGACTATAAAGGCTATTACTTACAGAACTTAATAAGTAGAAAAAGATTAAAACGAGAATATTGTTAAAATGCATTTGTTTTTCAAAATCTATACTTAAAAGTAATCAATAAATACTGCTCATGATTGGTGTTAAATTGTTCTTACTGCTCATGGTAGGTATAAAATTGTTCTTAAAGTTTAAACGATTCACTTTATCCGTCCCAGCTGTACTGGTCTAAATTCTCCCAACTAGAGCCCATACTTTTTATTTAACAAGTTTGGGAGAATTTTACTTTTCATCTTCCGTAGTTCACTTTCTTTGATCAGGTTACGTGTTCTCAGTATAAAAAGTCTTATTTTGTATGTGTTCTGCAAGGAGAATTTAGATGTTGATAACTTGTTAGGAGTGAAAGAGTTAATCCATCGCAGGTTAGCCCCCAGCAGAAGCTGATACTCATTGAGGGCTGAGTTGACTGGAACAGGTTGGGTGAAAAGTCTTGCTCGAGGGGCTAAAGCAAAGGCCGCACCTTCTCTT
>JAOBAT010100513.1:0-15963 GCA_026413305.1 Hydrozoanthus tunicans
ACGTGACGTGATGACGTCACACAAGCGGTTAAAAACGGTCAAAATTGGCAAAATTTTGTTGTTTTTCCTTAATAACTTTTGATAGAAAGCATTGACGCCACTTCTAAGGCCGCTGTTGTGTTGCACAACGTGTACCCTTTCCATCACAGACAATTTCAATAAAAAAAATTTAAAAAGGGAAAGTTGAAATTTCTTCACCCCAGTGGAAAACTAGTTCAAAATAGCACAAACTGAACTTTCAAAGCTTAATAACTTCACTATACCTAAACTAAAGGCAAAACCCTGGGGGCGAGGGTGCTGGCTAATCCCTAGACAAGACAAGACAAGAAAATAAGCCCCTCCCCCCTTCCAGCTTCCAACTATTCTAGTTAGCATAATTTTTTTAATATTATCGTTGTATCTTTTTTTGTTTTACTTAACATTTAATGCTTATTTCATAGAATGTAATGTAATACATTTTGATTTTTTCTTGTAGTAGAAAATAGTTCATTCTATTTTAATAAGGAAAGTAAAAATACACTGAAAATTAGTTCATATCAAAGGCAAACGACAATTTTTCTATTAAGGCAGTTAAACACTTACGCTATTCGACTGACATGTACTGTTCCCGCCAAAATCTGGAAAATGATATCCAGTGCTTCTGTGTTACAGTTGGTCGCTTTCGCATTGAAACAGGATGCAAGTTGTCTTTTCAAATATGCCGGTAAGTTACTTTAACCTCGTCCTAAAAATCTATATATTTCCTTAAAATTATTAATTCCAATTATTTGAATTTGAAAACAGCGTGTCCGTAAGAGAACAATTCATCCAGTAACAGCAAACGATTTTGCTGAAGCTATTGCGAAATGTTCAAACCTGCCACCCGAAGGCCGCTTCGACAAAACGTATTGGGGAACAGTTGCTGGTCTTGTAAACCTTAGTGGCTCTGCAAACAGCCTTAAGGCAATATACCCGAGATGGAGAGAAAATCGTGGTGGTTGTAGGGAAGCGTATAAACAGATTGAACTGGAAAAGGTACGACCACGTGCATCTTTTTAAAGTTTTGCTAACATGCCTTTCTCACACTCATACAACTTGTTCGACTCAGACAACTTCATTTTTCGTTTCAGACAACTTCATTTTTCGTTTCTGACAACTTCATTTTTCGTTTCAGACAACTTCATTTTTCGTTTCAGACAACTT
This sequence comes from Hydrozoanthus tunicans, assembly GCA_026413305.1. Taxonomy (NCBI): domain Eukaryota; kingdom Metazoa; phylum Cnidaria; class Anthozoa; order Zoantharia; family Hydrozoanthidae; genus Hydrozoanthus; species Hydrozoanthus tunicans. The sequence goes on from JAOBAT010100513.1 coordinate 1,183, forward strand.
CATTGTACGACTCAGACAACTTAATTGTTTGACTCAGACAACTTAACTGTTCGACCATACAACTTCATCGTTCGTCTGGACGACACGTGATCGTGAAGACGGTTATCTGTGAGAGGCCTTTTTTGTCAAAAGATGGTAAACAAAAATTGGTGAAAATGCAAAATCGCATAACTTTATAGATGAGATAATATGTTAGGGAAAGCGAATAAGTTTATGTGAGTTTGTTTATTTATCTTCGGGGGGGGGTATTACCGGGTTTCCATAGAACAGCGCACAAAGTTATGACTTTAGTAGATTGTAGATTGAAACATATTCAGTTTCCCACAATATTAGAGCAAATTAATTACTAACACCTATCTGATCAAAAACGTGGTCACGAAGAACGTACATTAAATATTTAAGGGAAAACTCTTAGGATGGGGGGGGGGTCCGCACAATTTCAGTGCCAAATCGTTCGGCTAGAATATGCTTTGAATCCGTAATCCGCACAAGTTTTTTTTTTTGCCAAAATCCGAATCCGTCAGGTATTTTTTGGATCAGCAGATCCTCCGAAATTATTGTTGAAATCGGCGATCCGAACGAAATTTTTGGCAACTTAAAAAAGCGGGTTCCAATAACATAATTGTAAAAGGTTTTGTCGATGATTACATAATGACTTAACTTCCAACCCTAACAGATAGCAAACTGAAGTAATTTGGGATTTGACCAAAAAGCCAACACTTTACTTTTGGCTCAAGTGAACCTAAGGGATAGCATTCGGCCGTTCTGTTATTTTTCACCCCTGTATTTTTTTAGCCGGAGAGGTAGAGTCTTAAAAATATGCCCTAACAAATTGCTTTATGCCCAGAATGAAACGATTCCATCGGTTAATGGACATGAAGATAGGTGCAATGAGGACTCGGTATATTCTAACAAGGCTAGTAAAATACAGTATTTAAATTGTTCATTTATTTTTTGTCTATATAACGTTCAAATCAACGTAAACCCATCCGTAAGATTTTGTTAGATATTAGTTTGTTAACTATATTTTAAACATTTAAAAAAAACATATTCCCATTATTTTTCTATACCAAGGCTCAAAAACCTTGAAAACCGACACCATGTCTTTCTGATTTTTTTTTCTGTAACCTGTACTGTATTAACAGTTCGATGAACTTTATGTAGAGATATAGATTTTAGGATAGTCCGTTTAATCTAAACTAGTTGGAATTCGTTTTACCTCCTATTTCTAACTGTGCGTATCATTACAAATGGCTATTAAGAGCACTTGCTGAGAAAATAAGAACATTGAGTCTGAATATTTTTCTTAATGAAAAAAGTTTATTCCAGGAAAACTAAAAAAAGGCTCTACCAAAAAGCTTAACAAAAATTGTTTTAAATATAGAACCGCAAACCTTCCAGAATTTCTGTTCAATCATCAAACAAGAAAAGCTTGAAACGCTTGTGCAAGGTATTTGACTTGAGCGTGTTATTATATCTTTGCAACATATATTCTGTTACTCATATTATTTCGTTCATAGTGGTTCTAAAAAAACATGTTGAATTACATTTTTTTTATTTTTACGGCTCGTAAAAAATGCATTTGGTTTTGAATTAGAACGTTAATAGAATAACATTAATACATTTCTCGCATCATCTTGCCAGCCAAGCTCAAGATTGGAAGGGCACGTTGTAACGCCTTTCCTGCCTCTTAGAAGGACACGCGAGGTGAGCTAATTGTTGGATATTTATATCAAGTTTGAGGAATTAAGTTGTGAGAACACAAAATGGATCAATAGCTGAAAGCAAATGATGGTTTTATTCACACTATAAATAATATTCTTACTTTTGAATTTTTTTTCTGTAAAGCGCTTCAGAATATTGTAATAGTCTTAGCGCTATATAAGTTTATTAGATTACAATTATTGTTATGGTGAAACACATACAGATAATCTTTTACTCCCCCCCCCCTATCCACTCCTGAAAAAAAATTTCCATAAAAAAAATTGGCACCTCACAGGTCCTGAAAAAAATAATTTGCAGACCAATTATAGCCGCAAAAAAAAAATTGCTCATAAGTCATTCTTGCACTCTCTCCCCTCCCCCCCCCCACGAGATCAACTGTTCCGATCCCTTAGTCTGTTTATTTAACTAAGTTTTAAAGAGACACTTTTTATCAGCATGTCATGAGGGACTTTTCATAAAGTACAGGAGGTTGGGGAGAAAAACATGAAATTGGAAAAGCACACATTTAGTGGCTCAACATTCCTAACTCACCCAAAAAAAATGGCTGTCCCTCCAAGGAATTGTGAAAAAATCAGTAGTCCTGCTTCCCATTAGTTTCCCAAGACAGTGTACGGTGGCAATAGCCTACGTCTACACTAAGGGAATGGCGTCGTCTCTTAAATCGTTAGTCCTGACAGACTGTAACCTCTCCCCGTACATTGCTTGTTCTCATGTAACCCAAAAATTTTATAATTTCTCTTACATATAAAATAGAATGTGTTGTAACACATTAAATTATTTGCCTGATTTTAATTGACCCACCCTTTTTCCCCGCACAATAATGATAGCCCACACCCACTTATTTTCCGTGTCTTCCCCTCCTGAAATTTCTGACCAGTCCCTCACATGTAGTTTGTTATTTATCATGCAAGCAGGAATTCTTGTCGAGGATGTCCTGAGCGAGAGATCCTAAACCATCGTGTCCTACAAAGGTGACTAGTTTATACAAGGATTTGACGACGAGAAAAGTTTTATCTTAACAGGAAAAAAAGATTTAAGACCAACATAAAAGCAAAACAACTCTTAACGGTTACTGCTTTCGATGATTTTTCGGAATTTTAACAAATTTTTTCAGTATAAAAATAAGATTGATTGAGTAAAAACGATCTATCAATTCAATTTATAAAAAAACATATAAAAATTATTTCAACTACTTTAATTACTAGTAGTACTACTAGTTAAACTATATCTACAACTCTTGCAAGTAAACTTTTTTCATCATAAATATTCGTTCCCGAGTATTAAACTTTTCATTACTCTCTTTTACTATTATTGATCCAAGTGTGAGTACATAGTCGTTTAAGTGGTCACTTTTCAAATTTCTTTATCATTTCATATCGAAAGAGGAATACACACAAGAAAGAGCATGAAGAGCTTTATTGTATATGCCAAAAGCCGGATGACCACAGGTTAGACTTTTTTACCAACCAGTTAAATTACTTGACCAAAACTATACTTCAGTGGTACATTGAAAATAACGATAATAGAAACAAGGATGTTTATCAGATTGCCATTTATATTTCGTTTTTAGGAAGTACGTAGCGTGTGACAATTGCGACCAATGGTTCCATCCTGATTGCATTGGAATGACAAAGGGTGAAATAGATGTTTATGAGCACGATGAAGCTGAGTTATTTTACTGTGTGCCATGCTCGGGTAACAAGGTTCCTTTACAGGTATAATATATAGCGGTCAATAAGATAAAACGACGTTCGTGTTTAAGTATGGTCTTAACATGTTTTATTGCGGTCATGTATTGATGGTGGCGACTGGGTAATGAATGGCTTTATAATGTGCTTGTAATTCAAGTGCTGATGTCTGATACTTACAATATAAAACGAAAGTTAAACTGACTACATAAAGCGAGTTCAGTACAACGAAAATTGGGGAAGATTATTATACATTTAGATTTTGAAATGTCATTGTCCAGTAACGAAAATAAGAGAAGGACAAAATCTCGTAACTTGCTGTTGATATTGGTTGATATTGTAACTACTATCAAAATGTAGTAATTTTTCTTTATATTTTGTTTCCTGAACCTAAATATTAAGTCATTAGACTTTGTATAATCGAATTAACTTTGTTTTGTTTTCTTTCAAACTGTCACCTGGTCCCGACGGCAATTTTGGATGTTGCGTGTTATAAGTATAATATAATTGTGCATTTCGTATGTGTTAGAAGAAAACACTACCTGCAGTTTCCTTAATTACCAAATTTCAAAGCATCTACACTAGTAATCGTATGGCTCATAACAACAACTTTCCTTTTCAGTTAAATGTTGACGATGTTCCAAAGGAGGACCGGTTTGAAAAATCCGTAAGGAGTTGTGACAGCTTCTACATTTTGTATTGTTTTTCGTTTCATTAATTTTTTTATTATTACTTTAAATCTCGTACTTTCAAATACAAAGGCTGACATTAATGCGCGCTGTAAGTCTCAGCACAGTTTACCATTTTCGGATAACGCTGCCATGTTGCCCCCCCCCTCCACACCACCCACACCTGTGTCTTCCATTCAAACCAACTTATAACATTACATTTGTTAAAGTTAGCACAACCAAAATTTCAATTTCTCGTAAAAATTAAACATCAGTTATAGGGCTTCTAATTTTACCTCGACAATAAGAAACCTTATGGAAGGGAAGAGTCCGTATACATTTAATATTCAAACCCCAAAAAATTTTTCTCGGGGGCCGAACGACCAAACTTTCCCTTTCCTCGTCCCTCTCGCTATTTATCGATGTACCTTCGCAAATTTAACACATTTAACATAGTTAAGGTCGTGTTTCCCTTTTTTAGATCGAAGCGACAAGCGTTTTGAGCGACGATTCATGTGGCAACTACCGTGATGTACAGGATGTTGCGGATGAAACAGAAAATGTAATCGTTTATTATATAACATTTTATCGTCATATTAGCGCATAGAGAGATGCCTGAAAAGTTTGAGGTTGGGAAAAGAGTACAAACGATGGTTGCGAACTGGATTTTTTGGTTGACACATATCCTAAATTGTCCTGATACGATACAGTAAAGTGCAGCACCAAAATAAGAAAAAAAAGCAGCAACGCCCGAAATACACTCCTAATAAAATCTCCGAAAACATACTAATATATTATTATTTATATTGTTATTATTAGTATCATTGTCTTGATTATTATCATTATTATTGTTATTATTAATGTTATTATTTTTGTTATTGTTAACATTATTATTATTATTATCATTATTGTTATTATCATTGTTAGTATTATTGTTATTAAAGTCTTATGAATAATGGATGTTGGATCTTTTGTTTAGAGATGCCTGTAACAGACGTCACTCTCGGTGTGTATAAAGAAAATCTGAATGCAGGGCTATCACAACAACATCACATTTGGGCAGGTTTATTGGCCAATTAACCTGCCCAAACATGGTGTTGTAATAGCCCTGCATTCACACTATCTTTATTGTTGTTGTTAGTGTTATTATTATTATCGTTATTATTACTATTCTTATTATTATTATCATTATATTTTACAAATTATTGTGTCCTTCGTATAACATTTAATTATCTTTCCTTTTTTAGAACGAAGCGACAAGCGTTTTGAGCGACGATTCATGTGGTAACTACCGTGATGTACATGATATTGCGGATGGAAAAGAAAATGTAATTACTTGTTGTATAACATCGGTAGAATTGTAAATTAATTTGCAAAAAATATCCAACTGTATTTATTGAATTGTTTGATTTTTAAAATAAATTACTTAACAAAAAGTTAATTGTAAATGGCGCTGGATAAAGACAACTGTTTTTCCAATTGAGAATCGAACGGCCAAATTTCAGTTTCTGAAAAACTATATATGTATTCTTTCACTCTTAGGTTCACATTGACGATAGCTGCGGCCAGACAGATGTTCTAAAGCATGGAGAGTTACCCGAAAAGTGTGAGGTTGGAAACACGGTATGAATAATGATTGAGGATTAGTTTTTTGATGATAATAATAATCAAAAGTAAAAGTAACGACCATAATAGCACGTGCAAGGAAAAGGGAGACGGTAAAGATAACGAGATGGTGATGGCGAATTGTTTTAATATGTTTAACACAGAATCTCGTGTGAACATTTTTTGACTAACGTATTAGTGTCTTCTTTATTCCGAATTCTAGGAAATCCCGTATATTGTCTCGCAGTGCTTTAGTAGACGGAGCATTCTTTACCAGAGAGTTACCGCCAAATGTTTCCACAGAAATAAACTTTAGCAGCACATCTAGTTTGGTGTATTCCAATAACAAGGGAGAGCGGAGGCTCAACAGTAGGGGTATCCACGTAGTGCTGCAAGCCATAAAAACGGAAAATCCATTCTACGTTTTCTCTGTTAAACGGAATCGGGTGAAGCACGCTTTGTCCCGGAAAAGAAAAAATGTTCTTTTTTTACGGGACGGTTCTTTTGTACATTCCCTGGATGTGACGTCCAAGCTCACGTTTCAATTCCATCGGAAGATAAGAGACTTGCAAACATTTCTTTCAAAGGTATCGTTAAACATAGAAGCAACCTATTCGAGGGATGGAAAGAGACATGTTGAAAATGCGGATGAAACATTGTCCTCCAACCAAAGTTCACCACGAAAAGTTGGCATCAATCCCTTCTGACGTATACGCTTCTGGGAACAGGGATGAAGTTTCCTCATTATCTGTGTATCGCAAGATATCGTCAGAAACCAACCTCGCGCAACGACCTCATTCAGACATCATAGTTTCTCTTTTACAGCTGAAGGAAGACCTGGTGGATAAAGACAGAACTGAGGCAAGGAAAGTGCTTAGGGAGGAAGAGTTCCAGAGGAGAAAGAACACAAATCTGTTTGGGTACTTGCGGCTTATATCGATAAGTCCCTCAATTTTAATGCTAAGGACAGAGGCAGACGTGCGCCTTTATCATGATCAGTGTGAACGGTCAACGTTATTTCTAGATGCAACAGGGTCGATAGTAAGAAAGTTTGCCTACGACAGTGATAAAAGCGTATACTACTACTCGATCGTAATGCCCCATCCACTTCCTGGTCCTGCACCTATTACCCTGGCTGAAATGTTTACAAACAGCCACACAGCCGACGTCATATCATTGCGAAGGCCAAAACAAGTTGAAATTGATTTCAGCTATCCTATGTTGCACAGTGTACTGGTAGCATTCAACAAGGAGGATCTAAATGCGTACATTCAAAGAGCTTGGTGTGTTACTAAGGGTGACTTGAAAGCACATGCTAGTGACAAGACAGTTGTGCACATCTGCACAAGCCACGTGATGCACGCCGTCCAGAGAAAAATGAGTACCTAGTGAGTATAGTAAGAACATGTTTACTGAGCGCGAGAACTGTGTGCCGGAAAAGCATCAGACTAAAGTCCTGACGTTAGGGTCGGGGCGGTGCGCAGCGATGTTATGTTTAGATAGTCTAAGCGGGAGAGGATAAAAAATCACTTAAAACATAGGCAATAGCAACAACGGATTGTTTTCCATTCAGACGGGGTTAAGAAATCGTTCCTTATCTGACCACAAGTTTCTGGCGAAACTCGTCTGCTTTTGCTTATTATAAGAAAGAAAGAACAGGCACCAATAACTAAACGATCAGCTTGCAAGTCGTACAACAAACACATATATAAAAAAAGGTGTACCAGGTCTGTCCTGGAGAGTATTTTGCCAGAGGTTTATCACTGTACAGACTGAGTGAAACGAGGGTAATTGAACACGCCGCCAATACTAGGCAGTTTATTTTTCATGAAATGATTCACATTATCATAATTATAGTCCGAATTTTCAGACAATACAATCGGAATGCGAGAGATTAGCTTTTTGACATAGAACAACGAGAAACCATGGAATAAGGATATTAATGAATATACCTTTTCTAAAACTACAAGGATGTTGGGGGGGGGGGAGGGGGGGGAGCAGCAACAGATAAACGACACAAGTAAAGCAGAAGTTACGATAGTATTTCCATCAGCAACTTACCATTATCAATAATACATTACGTACTTATCAATTTTATTGTATGCCATTTTTACAGTAAAGTTGGTAAAGACGTTATCGAATTCGTACTGTTCTCGATGGGAGTACTGGTTAACCAGACGTCACTAAAGGCGTGGGTTGAGCTGGCGTCCGATTTGTTGTTATGCCTTCAATCCAGATACGAGACAGCGCAAACGGAAGAAGCGTATTCTAGGCTGAAAGCGGCAATATTCCGCGAACCAGCAGCAACCCCTGCAGTATATGATAACCCCAAAAACCAAGACCCAGACTGTTGTAGTCTACAGTCACCCTTCGCAGGTGCTGTTTCCAAGCTCGTACAGACCCGAAACACTACAGGACATGCTGAAAACCAGAGCAAGAACGCTCTATACTCTCCAGAAGCAGCCACTTACTTGTTGAGAACTTACTTCCCTCTGGCCCCCTTATGGACTGGCTTGTTACTTGGTAAGCTTTCGTACATTTTTGAGTGTTATACGCTAAAACTGCAACGTTCGATGTCTTGCCAGTATATTAAAGATACTGATATTAATTAAGTATAAATAAATGCTTGATAGGTTATAAGAAACACTGAACCGTGGCGTGCCTTGTCTTGACAATTCCGAACGACTTGGAATTTATAAACGTCCTTTAATGTAAAGTTATTATTTGAAATACATTGGCGTTTGATAACAACTAGAGAAAATAGGTCATAATGTAGAGAAAGAAAATAAAATAGACAGAGAGAAAGAAAATAACAATTAATATTACTGTGACTAGTAACACAATATATTCAGAGCAAGCTTTTTGCGTCGAATTATTACTTATATTAAGTTTTGGTTAAGTTAAACTAAAAAATAGTGTAATAAGAATATGCACATTGTGTTTCATGAAATAACATATGTGATTCCTTCTTCGAATAGGGGATCTAAAAAGACACGCGAGTTCAAAAGAAGAGAAGGTGAAGACAAAGGTAACAATTTTCGTTGTAAATATATATAGCGCTTGGAAAAAAATGATGATTGAGAGAATCTCGCTGCTCTCACTCTTGAGATTTTTTTTCAAAACCCAAATACAAAATTCTTATCTCCATGCGGCGATGTAATATCCTCTATATATTTACACGCTAGGTTGAGAGACCAGTGTGCTGACTTCCCTTTTCTGCGAGGTTGGGGGTGGTTGGGTTATTTTTTCAGGCCTCACAGGAGTGTTGGGTTCAAAACCATTTCTTCATTCAGTGAAAATTTTAAGGCAAGAGGGGACAACGAAGGGGGTGCCCTAGTATCGCAGACGTTTTAATTACAGTTCTGCGTTGCAGTTTTCTTTACCTTTTCGTTTGTTCTTTGAATACGTTATTTAAAAATTTAAAGGCTCTTGGAGACCCACAACAGACAAGGCAAACATCTGGGACCGCTGAAGTTTGGCAGCTGATTGTCAAGGCTCACGATCTTCTTGGCAAAAAGCCTAAAGACGTTACTGTCACAATCACTGAAATGTTTGAAAACAAAAGAGGAAGGCAGCGAGAATTCCATGATGCATTTATCACCTCTAAAAACGTTCTCAGGAAGGTAAATGTTTCGGTGTGCAAAACAATAATGAATACAATATTAATGATAACTACAACTTGCCAAGTAATGGATTCCATATAGCCATTATATACATACTTTTGCTTCGATCTGTACATGACAAGCAAGTATTTTGTTTTAGTTTGCATCTTTACAATTTACATGTGACGAATAAAATATTGACTGACTTCTCAAAATATATATAGACGAGACGAACTTGACTGATTTGAAATTAAGAAAACTTTTAACCCATCCCTCGCCCTCCATTCTACACAGGATGAACAAAACCAACGGTGCGGTCGTAAAAAGGGCTGTTTAATTACGTAGCTTTACTTTGTGCCAGGCCTAAGAAGAGGGGAGTTATAACGAGGTGGTCGTAAAGCGTGGTTCTGTATATCTTACTAGAAATTGGTAATAGCTTATCCATAATATAAGCCCTCAATTAGGCATTGCCTTGGAAACTTGTCTAGAATATACATTGCAAAATCTATTATTTTAGTGTTTTAAAGCCCAACAGATGATGGCCTGTCTCTATTTTTAACACGCGATTTTCCTGCCCAGACTACAATGCTTTTGTGACTAGTACTGCACCAAGTATTCGCTATAATGTGTTAGTTACCGTTTATAGTCAGCAAACATTGGGCACGTAAGCATCAAGTTTCTTTTGACTTGGTTTGTTGTATTATCGACAGGTACCTTAATCTGACGCCCTATATGCCTTTCTATATTATGAGCTCATAGCAATCGTTGTAAGTACTTTCCGTACAGAGACATACATCTGAATTTAGCTTCGCAGACATGATGAAGGGATTATTACGATTTTTTATTTTAGGCGGAGGAGATATCCGATGCGCGGCACCAACATCAACTACAATGATATTGACACGGAAAAACAACTGATAAAATTAAAGTTTAAGAAATGAGTAATGTCAGCAATACCAAACAAAATATACAAATTGAAAACAGATAAAATCATACTATAGGATAAGGTAGTTTTCTATTCTTTTTGAATGTTTTTAAATAATTTGCTATTAAAAAAAACCGTGTTTTTATTTCCGAAGTTGCACAAAGGTAGCACAGCTTCATCTGGACACTGTGAGTGTATAAGTATAACTATGTTGATTTATTACGTATGTAGATGGTATACAAACTGAACTTAAGAAACACTAGTTTTAAAATCAAGGTAAAGTTGCGCGAAGACTTTTGTATGGAAAGATAGGAAAAAATGAACATACTGGAAAAGCTGGCTGGTTAGGTTTCTTGTAACATGTTACTAACATTAATTTTAATTACAATTTAGTAAGTGATACAAAGCCGTTTTTACAGGAAGTATACGGTAGAGTTCCGAAAGTAATGGCCCCCGTTACTTTCCGGTAGCCATTAATTTTGCCGGGTAGTTGTTACTTTCGGGTAGTCGTTATTTTCGGACAGGTAAAACACGCTTCAGTTACGCGAAATGGCCTCGGACAAAGAGAGCACGTATTATGCAATTTAAGAGTCAATCTATTCACATTCATATTCCTACAATGTAACGTAACCCGATGACAGCAGTAAACAAAATAGACTACCCTCTTTTTTTTTGGGGGGGGGGGTTACTTTCGGAATTTAATGGGATTGATGGAAGGGCAAAAAAGTACCGCTACTTTCGGGAAGCCGTTACTTTCGGAATTCTATACGTAATGACTTAAAGAATTTTGCTTTTATCTAGACAAAACGATTGTCTTGTGTGAGAACGAAGCATATTCGTGCAGTGATACGTCAGTTGTAAAGGTTGGCGCGGATGAGATCATTGAAAGCGAAGAAGTTAAGGTATACAAATAAATTGTTGTGAAATACGAATTTTGGCGGAAAATAATACTTTTACCACTATATTTTAATATTATTTTTTTCTAGTCAACCTCCTACATGATGTTATACAAAAATATTTCTTTGGAGGTACAATCCAGGAAAAACAAGTGCAATATCAAGGTAAATAAACGATTATACTATTGAATTTGATTGCAGTTTATTTCTTTCGTTAAACTTTTCAGCTCATTACTTTGTAACATCAACTTCTTTAGGGATGTCATGGACTTTATTGGTTAAGAAAAGAAGAAGAACGTCAGGTATTCTGTCTTTACTTTTTCCATAGCCTATCTCAGCTCAATTTAACTAACCGCAAACCTCTCCATTCGTCATTCATCCATTCGTTCATCCGGTCATCTATTCACTTGTCTGTCTCTCCATCTATCTCATTTCATAGCATTATTCACAGACCATCTCAAAGTAAAAAGTACTTATCCCGTCTTCACTTCTTTTTCCAAAACTAATGAAGGTGTTAGGCCAAATTCAGTTAAGGCTAACACTACGACAACAATAATTTTACTTTGGGTGTGTCGTTCTTTACTCCTCGATTCTGAACGAAGGTGTCAAGTAAGATTATATCTCAAAGATTTACGAAGGTAACATTGATGTCTTGCATCATGCAGATTGTACAGATCGTCAAAGAGACCGCACGGATGGCCAAAAGAGGTTATTCACTTTCCGACTTTCATGGACAGAAAATTGAAAGTTTGACTTATGAAGACTTATCCAAATTGTCTTGCAAGTCACTAAGCAGCTGTGTAAGTTGTAATTATGAAATAATATTGTCTAGTTAAACCATTAATTTTAGTCAACATAGTATTCTCTTGATCACTAGTTTATGATCGCTTACCCATTTTAATACTCATTTGTTTCGATCCTTAGCAGCTATATCAGTATGGTGGTGGAAAAATTCAACCAACGGGTACATCTTAATATGTATTAAATGCATGAATGTAACATATATTTGTCTCCAGGATCAACGCAGTGTTGTTGGAAATGCAAATATGTAATATGTATACATCTATAGTAAATCGGTTTATATTTCGGATGAATTCCACGTGTTTTTCTCCAGTAAGGGCGAAACTTCTATAAAATAACAGCTCCATCTGTGATGGGAAATGGAAAACCGATTAAAATAATCGCGGTTTTAATGTTAGATAGTCTTATATTAGTTTGAGGATGCTCACGTTCCGTAAGTCTTCAGTTTCTTGTGTGCATTTTCCCATTATTTAATCAGTTATTTGTCGTCGTGATGTGGTACATCCTATATGATGGTGAAAATAAAGGTAATTTTAAGTCTAAAACTTAACAATTCAATGTTTAAGCATGGTACAATGGTACCATTATTTAGTAATTTTAAAATTTCCGCTGCTTATATTTTACCTTAGTTTAAAAATAAGATGATATATATTTTAACTGTTTTTAAGATGATATATAGAAACAATGGCACCGTTCTCCTATATATATATATATATGTTGTAAAATATGTGAAAATGTTGTAAACGCCATACTTTCTTACAAGAACACTGATGAAGGTCGAACGACCGAAATATTTGTTTTAAAAGTAATAAAGGGATTCAAGGAGTTGCAAGTCTGCGTCCACATTTTATACAAATATATATATATATATACATACATATGTATACGTTTACTCGGTTTCGTTTGTATTGTTTATATGAATAAGTTGCTAGGAAACTACTAAGATATATCTTTATGATTTTTAAGAGCACCAAAAAGGTTGGTTTTGTTCACCCACTGCACTACTGCATGTGGAAAAGTCAGGTTGGACGCGGTGACTCGACAAACTTGCCCAAGCCATTGCAGCAGGTATATATTTCAGTGCAACATATATATATATATGTATATATACAGTCAATATCAAAAAGGTTGTCCATACAAAATATATATTTATAAAGATATAACTCACACGTGACTACACATGTACTGTATACATTATTAAAGATACGTAAATTTCACTGTGACAAAATACGTATTGAACTGAAAGGAAGTGTTAATTGTACGTATAAGAAATGAAATATCAATTATCTATTGTGCTTGGTGTGATACAAAAACAGATTCAAATAACAACATGTTAGTTGAAATCGTTTTAAAAGCTGAACTGTTGGTTCGGTTTACAAACTTTGGAAAAAGCAGTTAATTTAAATAATTCCAAGAGCTTATTGAAACAACTTCCGTTGGCGTTTTCATTGTTTATAAGGGTTTTATTTTTCCTGTCTTGAATCAAGATAACATTAAGCAAATAGCAGCCAAACTCGCAACTCTTGTAGAATTTAAGCAATAAAAAAAGGAAATTTTATCTTATTGTGTGCATGCCTGCATTACAGGAGAAATTGGAACAGTGCGAGTTCTTCCTGATTCCAATACTTCGAGGGAGTAACCACTGGTGTCTAATGGTAAGGTACCTCGTATAAATGACATGGCAATTCGTTTGACAGATACAACAACATTATCTCAATTTTATATTGCTAATTATATTATATCACGCGAACTTGTTTCAGTTTGCTGATATTAGTTACAATGTGCGCTCCATCGAGTACTTGGATCCAAATGGACAATGCCACGACGCAAATGGAAATTTTGAACTGTGCAGGTGCGTAGCTGTACTGTCGTGAAGTCGATGCTATTTTATAAGCTGGTCGTATGTAGCGTATAAATTAAAATGACAAGGAATTCTAGTTTATTAAATTCTAATCAACCATATTATTTTCTTGTGATAATCATACTGCAAAAAATAAAAGGCTTTGGGAACTCGCAAGGCTTGCTCAACCTCGACTCGGGAAATATTTTCTCTGAGTTGTGTTTTCTTTATTGTTTGACTTTCATGTACTGTACATTCGTGCTGTTACTTGTGCGTTGCCGGGATATACGATAACTACTGTATGAAATAGTGAGATGACTAAAATGGAAATGGATCGGGAATGATTGCGGATAATAACCGATCAGATTGGTCAGACTCCCTAGGATTGCAACGACCTGGAAGCTGAAAGAGAAGCGAAAACAAGGGAGGCCAAAAGAGGCATGGAGGAGGACGAGCAAGAGTGAGAGGCAACAGTTATGACTGACGTCATGGATCTTGTAGCGGTTATTCAAACTTAACTGTAACAGAAGATACCACGAGAACAACTTTAATATAACCTTTTTTCACTAATTAGTTCTCCTAATTCACGTTCTAACATCAATAAAATAACCTATGTTTTTGCTTATAATACATGTAGTTATTGTTACGTCAATCATTGTTCTTTCGATATTTCTTGAGATCAAATATGTTACTATTACAACACGTATATATGTAAGCCCTTGCAAGATTAGCAGCATTTTTACAAACAATGAACAACTTCCTGCAATAACACATGATATCATGTGCTTTATGTAACAGGAAATTTGTTGAAGCCGTTAGGGCCAATCAAGAGTTACCCCCAGATGCCTCATGGATAATGAAAGCTTACAATGAGGTAAATGTCGAACATAAATTTTAAGGATACATAAAAACGCCAAATAGGTTAAAATATCAAATTGGTATAAAAGTTAAATAGTAGTTTAAAACAAACGTTTTCGACTTATAAAGTCATCTTCAGGTAAATGAACTGCGCTAGAGAGAACAACGTATTT
>JAOBAT010100524.1:6872-39163 GCA_026413305.1 Hydrozoanthus tunicans
AAGTTAAGGTATAAGACGGTCTAGTTCAATAGTAAACGAAACCTTTAAACGTAGTTGCAGTTTCAGTCGGCGGCGCAGTGGCCGAGCGGTTAGCGTATTCGACTCGTAAGTTCCTGTCAGACCACTTTGTTGTGTTCTCGAGCAAGACATATAGCCGACTCAGCTGTATAAGTGAGTACCAGTTCTGCTGGGGGCTAACTGTACCTGCGACAGGTTAGTGTCCTTTCTAGTCTTCCTTTCTTTCCTGTCCTTTTTAAATCTACAGTAAAACCAAGTTCTTGGTCAATTTACCGTAGGCTGATAGGAATTTATTAAGACTTTAAAATGTGGACTTTTGTAAATGAAACGGAAATGTTCTATACATACGTAACCTTTTCAGACTTATTTGGAGTAATCCACAACCTTTGAATGAGTTTGAGTCAAACCTAGGATTGACGATCTATTTACCTCCAAATACATCAGGGCCCGGTTGCACGAAGCCTGGATAAGCTATCCGCTGGATAAGTGCTTTCTATTTTATGCAGTAAAACTATAATGAAAGTTATTTGACACCATTTAAATCATTACGTTAGGAGTCTTCCACTCACTTAACACCCTCAGATAGAGAAATCAACAGAGTCAAACAACCTTTGATTTCTTAGTGACGACCATTAGCATTTATTCAGCGGATAGCTTTTCCAAACTTCGCACAACGTGCCCAAGAAGTCACACGTTGGCTTAAATACATCTAAAAGTTATGGACTGGCAGCAGATTTCAAAAAATGCAAAATTTTTCAGAACCACTTCTGGTGTCACCAGTTGAAGACTTAAAATGTTAGTATCTTAAGAAAAGTAAAAGACTTTGACAGTTTTTTAACCACTATTCCATATTGGAAAGGTCTATCCACTAAAGTTGTACAATTTTCACTTCTTGTGTACTTTAATTCAAAGTATCTCTCGTGTTTCACCATTGTTACTGCCAATGTCGACTCTTTATTTAATTACTGTAAAAATGCGTTACTAGTAACACAGGAATCTCGTAAAGACTTGCAAAGGCTTCAGAATGTGAAACGTCTAGGATTCTCATCTTTCATGATATCTTGGAAAGAGAGCTGACAATCTCTCGCGGCAAATTTACTGAACAGCATTGAATGCCTCCCATGCAGTTGGGTACCGATCCCACAATCCTCCAGGAATTGAGCTCGGGGTCATAACATTCCATTTTGTCTGTTCTCTCTCTACATGTTTTCTTCCCTCCCAAAATATAAATCTTGTTACACGCATGTGCAACGCCAGCCAGTGCTCTAGGAATGTTAATGTTGCCTAAAAACCTCCAAGAGTTCACATCCGGGTCATAAATCTCGCATGAGTCATGTGATGAAAGGAGGTCATCTTGTGTTCCACCAATCACATAAAGTTTTCCTTTAACGGCCAGACCACACGCATAAGCACGGCAGGTTTGCATAGGAGTGACGTCATACCACGTGTTTGTCCTGTAATCATAGCGCTCTACGCTCTTGAGGTAGGTATAGGACTCGTTCTCCCGCGCGCTACTCACTCGGTCGCTTTCTCGTGTACTCTCTGTTTTCCCGCCAATTGCGTAGAGAGACGACATGTTGGATATGACGCAAGGCCCGCCTCGAGCCGTGGTCAGCGGTGATATCGAGTCCCACCTGTTAGTTCGTGGGTCGTACCTGAAATACAGTCAATCAAATACTGTTAGGAAACTAAAGGTTGTGTATTGTGCTAAAAAAAGAATTCGAGAACTAAAGATCAAAAGAAAAAGAGGTGACTGTTAAAGGACACTAACTAATGCGAAAATAAGAAATATAGCCAAAATTGTTTTGTTTCCTTCAATATGTAACCTGTTTTACGTTTATTCTATATCAACTCGCTTTTCTAGAATAAAGGAAATCGCCTCTCAAGTTTTGAGTGATCAGAAAAAAATTTCTAATTCACTGACGGGAATCGAACCCGCAACTCTCTGATTACCGGTCAGATGCTCTACCCACTGAGCTACAGAGACTCACATGGGGAGCTGAGTTACAGGATAAGTTCTTGTCTATTCCCCGCTGGACACACGTCTTGCATCTGCTAGCTCATTATGCCCAATAGCCGATGCTATATATTATCAAATGATTAGTGATTTATTCTATTTATACAACGCCAAGTTGCAAAACTTCTTCACTAACTCACTTTTCTGTTGTAAAAGTTGTCTCCACATTACGTACACATCCATAATGATACAGATGTTAATAAATGCTGTACAGTTTAATCGTAGCTCAAGAATCCGCGAGTTTCTAAGGCTCGTTTTAGATTGCATAAATTGTACCTCAAAGCGATTAGAACTAGTGCCCACCAACCTTGCTGCGGTGTCCAGCGGTTTTCCTCTATTCCAGCCACCAATAGCATACAAGAAACCATGGAGTTCAGCCACTCCTAGTGCCGAGACCTCCCTCGTCATTGGCGCCACTCCAGCCCAAGTGTTGGTTCTGTAGTCAAAGCGCTCAGTGCTCGAGAGGTGTCCGTTGAGGGACACTCCTCCCATGGTGTAAATGAAACCCTAGGACAGGTCGGAAAACACAGCATTGGTGTAATGGTTGTTTTTCACATTGATAATGCTTCTTCTACAAAGACTGATTGATATTTTGCATGCATAGTAATGGTTTATTTCAAGTTGAGTTTGAAATAGTGTAAATGTTTAAAGACCTGTTTTTAGCACTTTAAAATCTGTTCTACGGCCTCAAAACTAAACCCTTTCTCAGGCCTGCGTTGTCCATTAGGCCGGATCTTGTTTCCGGTTTCCGTTGTGTTGACTCCCCAGGACAGGACATTAATCCATCGTAAATTAGCCCCCAGTATAGCTGCTGGTACTTATTTATACAACCGAGTCGACTCAAACAAGTCGGGTTAAGTGTCTTGCTCAAGGACACAAGACAGTGATCTGACCGGGGCTCGAACTCGCGGCCCTAGGATTACGAGTCGAACACGTGCTGCCGATAACCTCCACAAAAAAGAAAAACATTGCAAGCTACATGCATGAAATATGACAGAATGGCGAACCTTTACAAAGACGCTCTTAATCTTGAGCAACGTACTAGCAGGTGTGAGTTTAAGTTGTATGTCACTATGACAACAAGTTGATGCAAATACGGGCTTCACTGTAACGGAGACGAAAGAAAAGGAGGTCGCTATGGTTTCCTGTCTCTATTGTTTCCGCCTCCATTGTTTGTTTCGCCGTAACAGAAACCTCCATATACGACAACGAGTTCGAGTCCAATTTGTTTCCCATTCGTCATATTGCGCGTGCCACAAATTGCAAAGAAACCACGCCACCTCGTTGTGTTACAAAAATTCGTCGTCGTCATCTAGTTTACAACAAGATTTTGCAAAAAAATAAACTCGGCGCGTGGACTACGAGATTTTGACATCACAACGAGATGGCGTGATTTCTCGCAATTCCGGGACGCGCAGCTAGTATGGCGAACGGGAAAAAATCGTACTCGAACTCGTTGTCGAATCTGAAGCTCTCTATAAATACCAAACACAATGCAACACACACTAATCAACTGTTTCCACAAGACATTTAATCCTGGGTGCACGATCCGGAGGTTTCAAACCTGGAGCTACAAACCCAGGGGTACAAACCTCGCATTCTGCCGCGCCGTGACTGAAGCGCGGAATCAACATTGGCGCCAAATTGTACCACTGATCCTCTGACGGAACAAAGCACTGGGTCGAGGACCTTATTTCGTCACCAGGTCCCCAAATTGTCACGATTGCCTCGACATGGCTCGAAAGACACTTCCGTGGCCTTAAAACGCGGGTGTTCTCCAAGGCAGCTTGTTTTGGAAGGGCAAACGTTTTCATTGCAGTGTATAACAGTTGCGTACACTCCAGGTTGTTCATTACTAGCTCTTCCTTTTCTAGAACGTCTGCTAGATAATATTTTGACATGGACGGAAGCCGGACGCATTTTAAAAGCTTTGAAAAATAATGGCGGTTGTTTTCTAGATTATGGTAAACCCAAGCGACCGCAGCTTCGTAGACTTGTTCCTCGCAGTCAACTATTATTTCATCGTCTGTAAATAACTCAACAACCTGCTCGACTGGTAAACAAAGAAACTCATCGCATTTAGAGACAGACACAAAATTAAACAGCACGTAATCTTTCGCTTTCGTTAGCAGCTCTTTACACTGATACTTTTCGGCAAAATGACGAGTTGAGAGACAGTTGCTGGCCTGTAAAGTGTCCGCTAAGTGTTTGTTACCTTTTTCTTTCAGACTGTTCATTAATAGATAATCCGCAACAGCGACTAGTTCTTTCACATTGGTGTCGTTAATCTGAATCTCGCCGGTGTAAATGAACGTCAGCAAATCCTCCATAATGAATGCTTTGAATCCCTCCAGATTTACAAGACTGTCTCTTCCCTCAATCATATCCGTCGTAAAAAGCCCAAGAAAATATCCACTGGTCGCGGCGAGCACATTGCGATGAGCGCGGAACTTCTGCCCTTCGACTATGAGAGTTGTGTCGCACAGTAGTTCTTGTTTTCTAAAATTATCTAAATATGAGCACAAATTGTTGCCATATATTTCTTCATTAACGGAAGTCTTTTTCTCTTCCATAAGCGTTTTGACTTCCTTACTCGCTTGGCAAGTCGTACAATAATTGCGATAATGTAGATTTAAATTTTAAAAAACACAATCAAAGTTCACTTTTTACACCCATTGCAAGTGTATCAAAACAAATTTGTAAGGGGCGAAAACGAAAAACAAAGATTCTCCGTCTGTTTTGATATCAATCAGTTGTTACAAAAAGAGACAAAAACAGTTTGAAAGCCTTTGCCACGACGGCAGGTGGTTTGCCATATTTGGATATTGCATTGTGTGACGTATTAATATTTCCCTTTTTTCTTGCTCTTTAGAAATCATCTTTCAATTTATTTGAAATAAATACAAGTTATGTTTATTCATTTCAGCAAAGGGACCAATTTTGATTTTCTGCAAAGATAGCATTTTAACGTATACTCTTATTCCATGGGCTTTACGATATATATGTATTTCAGAAACTGAATCAAACTAAAACCCTTTGTCGCCGCTTTTATAACTGAACCTCTTATAATGAACTCTCGTGCTTAAAGATAATGTGCATTTTAAAGAAGATTACAACTCCGTAAAAGTCAAACTGTTTTACATTTTTGATAAAATCAAGAGCATTGATATGAACTAGAGCACTTTTTAGTTTCACAGCGCCATGAATTTTGATATGACACGATACGACATCTAGGCACTCGCCATTTATGAATTAATTTACAATTCCAAACAAAAAGCTTTTCATTAATTGTACAAAATGCTCCGAGCGTCCTGTAGCTAAGCGACATTACGGCTGATAAAAACGTCTCAGTGATTTAAAAAGGGTTTTTCAAACCAGAGTTGATCTAGCTTGACGCTGCAAAATTAACTAAACAATATCTATCATTCCACTTTATTTTTCTTTTTGCTCGAAAACCTTTAGTGCAATATATTTACTAATTGTGTTAGGGAGGGATAAAATGTTCATGACTATTTGCTTAAACATTGAAAGTCAGATAGCCTCAAGGCAAAGCAATTTATCTGCAAAAGCACTGAGCTGAGTGAATTGTTCAACTTTTATCAAGCATTGAATCTAGTCTTTTATTTCTTAAGAAAAACAAGATAGCGTGCAGCTCAGCTCATTTGTTTGATTTTTATGCTTCATCATAAACGGATCCCTAATATTGTGTTATGTATGGTAATCTTTTTATTCTGCGTTCTTAGAGTCTCTAATTCGTTCAAACGTTCCTGTTAAGACAATTCTGTTCTCATCAGGGGACTTAAAAGAGCCGACAGACTCCAGGCAAGAACTGAGATAGAATCCAATTTCTAACTTTGCCCTCTAAGTGTATGAAGACAAATAACAGGAAAAGGGTCTCGTGGAACTAACACTAATCGAATAATTCAAAGAGCGAATCCAACTACTTCGAGCTTGCTTCTGTCAATGGATTAGATCAACTAAAGGTTGAATTAGGAATTAAGCAATGCTTTGGAAGAAACTAGCTTTAAAAATAAAACAAAAAAAACCCCCAAAATAGCACTGATAATACGGGCCTGCGCAAAAGCCAAAAATTCGAGATGTGACAAAAACTCGGCTGACGGCATCTCCTGTGAGCACTGTGTTTTTGGTCGATTCAATCTCTCTAGTCTATATCATTTGAACTTAGTTTGAAGTGTTATCCTACAATGTGTGTGGTCAGTGAAACAATAAAAAACAAAAATTCAAACCAGCATAGAAATGTAGCGTGAAATTAGAGTGAAACTAAAGCCAATTCAGCTTTTTGATTAAGTTCAAGTCTTAAATCTAATTAAAGAGCAAGTTTGAGTTGCCAAGCATTTTGCAGGTTTGTTATAATTATAGTCTATGTAATGGCATTTCTGAATTGTCAGCGTTGAGTCTTATGGGGATTTTAAATGTTGCGTGCACAAAACACTCAATCGGCTAGATTTTGCCAAACGATTGAAGGACACCTTTTCCTGTTAACGCCCTTGATATGTAAGTGTATGCAAGCTCCGAGTGTCAGGATCAAAAATTGGCAGTAACGAGTTTGCTTTTCAGCACAGTTTACCAGGCGGTGATATAATTCGTGACCCTAGGGTCTAGAGCTCGGATTCTGACGAGGCCCTATTTTATCACCTTTATTTATCCAATCAACTCATCTGTTGTATTAAAGGAGAGCTGAATCCCAAAATAAACCTTTTTTTAAATGAGTAAAATCCTGGAGAGGTGTGGAGACCGCGTATTTAAATTTTTTCTCCTGTCGCCCAGGTTTTTGTAAAAATTCTAGTTTGATGTTGCGAGTTTCAGGTCGTTGAGCGCTTGTCAGGGAAGCGAACGAGCGATTGAAGTGTTTTTCTTATAATATTAAAGTCAACAGTGAAGTTAAGATTTAAGTTGTTTGCAATATCTCACTTCATTGATTATTGTTTTCAGTTCAAGCCCAATCGTTCCCATAGTCTCACTCTTTCTCCACTGACCCTCTAATTCTGAGCGTCCTACACAAGGCGGCGCGTAACGTGTTTTAAACTCGAATTTCTCGGAAAATCAGTGCGACACAAGAAAAATTGTTTAAACATCGTTTTCACACTTAAAACGGATTTTTGCTTGACAAAAGTTGATTTAATGGTTAAGTCCTCCGTTAAATTATCTTCCCGCTAAAAGCTACCCTGCAATAGACTACAACCCATTCAAGGGACCGAAGTCCCGGCGGCCTAGTTGTTCGCTAGCTCAAGATAGGCTTGGCTAAGCCCTATACTTGCTCTCGGCCAGTTTTTAGTGTATAAGCGTTAGAGCGCACCTATTCAATCGCGTCTTGCAGGTAGAAACTTCGCGTCGGGAGAGCGGCATCCGCTGGGCAGACGCGTTCCTAGTGGTGTACAGCATCACCGACAAGGACAGCTTTGGCGCGGCGCTTCAGCTGGTGGAGAGTATTTACGACGGTAAAGGAACAGACGAGGTGCACGTGGCGCTGGTGGGGAACAAGGCCGACCTTGAGCACTTTCGAGAAGGTGCAGTAAGCAGCTTTGTTACTCTGCATTCCCACTTTTACTCTCACCCTCATCATCATTACCATCCTCACTCCACTATCATTATCACTTTCATCTGAACCATTATCACTGTCACCATTACCATCACAATCACCCTCACCCTTGCTACCATCATCACCATCATCAAAAACTTCATCATCATTACCACCATCAATTATCCTCTCATTAAGACCATCATCATCACTACCATTACAGCTACTATTTGCCGTTACTATAACTTTTACATTTTTACTACTAATCTAGCTACTATAAATGTCATTGTGGCCATCAGTGCGGCCACAGTATGATGGTTACTTCTTAATGTATTAAAATTTTGGTGTTATTCTTTCAATTTCTGTAAAACCAAATCTAATTTTGACCTAATTTTTGCCGTCGGAAGTTTTCAGCGCGTTAGCTCTTCGGCGGAACAAATTGAAGAAATTTTTGTTTTCCAATTCCAAAGCGGTGAGGCATCCCTTTCTGTCTGTTGTAATCTCTGTTTTTATTTGACCACACCTAAGGCTTTCCGTATCGCTTTTTTTTTGTTTGTTTGGTTTTTCCATAAAATTGGTTAAACTAACGAAAAGTGATTAGTAGTTAAGATTAGTAACCGACCAGCAGTGAATGCAGGAGCGAAAACGCAAAATTGAACCACTGAAAAAGCCTTTCCCCAGTCCCGAATCAGTATTTTCTGCCAACAAGACTTGGAGATGTGACTTCTCTTTAAGAGGATTTTTTCACATTGGTTCTCAAACGAGCATAACACTTCAAACAACAATTTAAGCTCCGCGTCGCTGCGAATAAATCAGAAGTTTAAGGTACGAGGGCGACAAAACAAGAGCGAAGACAATAACTTTTGCCGGACACTTTTTTTTGTAATCGCTCAAGTTGCGAGCAAACGTACGTTAAAGTATACCTAGATTCAAAATTTCTTGACTTCAGTTTTTGACGCCGTTTTGTCTGTCGGCGGCGCAGTGGCCGAGCGGTGAGCGTGTTCGACTCGTAAACCTAGGGTCGCGAGTTCGAGCCCCGGTCAGACCACTGTGTTGTGTCCTTGAACAAGACACTTAACCCGATTTGTTGTGGTTGACTCAGCTGTATAAATGAGTACCAGTTCTGCTGGGGCTAACCTGCGATAGATTAGTGTCCTGTCAAGGAGAAGTCGGGAAGGATTTAGCTTAGGAGTCACTGCTTCCAACGGTGATGTTAATTATTCGTATTAGCAATGTAGATTGTTTTGTATTGGAGCTTAAGTTCTGTTCTCAGTTCGTTTCTTGCCCAGCAGTTGAGATGAAGGAAGGCAAATCAGCCGCTGGCCAGCTGGGTTGCATGTTCTTCGAAGTCTCGGCGGCAGAAAACTACGACAACGTTCAAGAGTCTCTGAACCTGTTATTCCGAAAAGTGTGCATCAGCAAGAAGTGCCTTCAACTTGCACATGACAAACGCAAGAACGGTAGCAAGAAACACGTGTTTGGCAACGCCCTTTTCAGGCTTAAATCCGACCGCCGGCAAAAAGCCAAACCGCCACGTGCGGGCCAGGGTCATTATGACTAGAAAGACAGTAACTGAGGTATTTCATGTTTTCACTGAGTGCATGCGCAGTAGCTTAGACAACGCTGGACTTCACGACCCCATCATGCAGGAGATACGCCTCCGTATAGCATGAAAATAATGTTATTACGGTACCATCATGTGGGAGCTACGCCTCCGTATAGCATGAATACAATGTTGCAACGGCCCCATCATGAAGGAGACACACCTCCGTATAGCATGAATACCATATTACTACGCCCCCATCATGTAGGAGATACGCCTCTGTACAGGATGAATACAGTGGTGCGTTTTCATTACCGCCGTATTTGACACAAAAAGTTTAAAATTGGCCTTGCATGAAAGACGATATTTAGACAAAGATATCAACTGTTGTCACGGGTAGGCGTAATAGCATGTTAAGACATTGTCGCTTCAAACGAGACAACAAGCCAGTTCTTTGGAATGGAAAATATTCAAATAAACTTACTGCAGCAGTGACCTGGGGGCTACTTCGTGTGTGTTCCTCTTCTTGCACAATCGGTGGAAGAAAAGACGTCAAACAAAGGTAGATTGTCGCATGCCGGGATGGGTAGACGATAGAAGGGTAGTTCGGTGTGTCGGTAGATAGGTGGATGGTTAAACAAAAACCAGTAACACGGCCGGATGAATGAACTCTTTCAATCTGCAAATTTGTGTTCATTATGTGATAACACTAAAAAACTGATGGAGGATTGAAAAATGACGCCTAATTAGAAGCGGCTGAAAAATGATATGAGCGTATAAGCTCAAATTTTTATAAGAGGCGAAAGATTTAAGATTAGAATTACCAGATAAAATAAAGTTAGTCAGAGAAATGAAAATAAAAATAATAAAACAATTCAAGAGGGGAGAAAGTGGGGGAGAGAGGGAGAGAGAGAGAGAGAGAGAGGGGGGGGGGGAAGAGGTGGACTCAGAAGGGAAGGGAAGGGAAGGAGAAAAAGAAGCAGGAGAACAAACCAAGGCGAGAGGGCGGAAGGTGGAGGGAGAGGGGAGAAGATCGACATGGAAAGAGGTATCATAATCTAGCCATTGAGACAGAAGAAACATATGCATAGAGGTGGGAACTAAAAAAAAAATGCATTGAAAACGAGAACACGCGCATTCCACGCTGACTATGATCTTTAGCTACTAACAAGTCTTTTGAATGCAAGGGGCTACACGACGCAATTTAAAATGGATGTTGGATATCTCGTTTAGTGACGTCACTCTCGCCGCCTGGTTAGTCCAGTTGGTAAGGCGCGAGTCTGCCGTGCGGGAGGCCCGGGTTCGATTCGCGATGCCGGATCTTCATTCAGGGTCTTAAAAAAACTGAGGAGATGCTGCCTTAATTTTCTGTAACATCTGCAAACGCTTAGAATTCATATTTTGAGAACCGTTCTAATTTCACCTCACTCCAGCTTTGGCTTGATAAGGGGTAGCATTGCCACTCAAAACATTGCTAACAACAAGTTTTACTGTTCACAATTCACTTTTTTCGACGCAAACGAACTAGTTCAGACAAATGATCGAACTACTTAAACACAACAAAATGTCACGAATCATGACCCTTTAATGGCCTTGCGAAAGTATGTTTGGTATGTTTTAGACAAGAAGTTAGCACACTGCCCAAATTTGGTAAAGGATTTTCAGACCGGCACTCGCATGGTGATGAAAAACATTCAAACCATTCAAGAGGTTATTATGGCCTACAAGGACTACTTAGAATACGAACCATTTGAGGAATGAAGTAATTTGCTTGTTTATTGCACCAGTAACATTTTGACCTCAGAAAAAATTTGTTAGCACTGCTAATATAGTAATGGTTCCGGCCTTTGAGTCTACTATAGTTTATCTTCAGTCAAATGAAGTGAGAAGCAACAGGAGTTTTATTTACGGCGCTTCCTGGCAGGAGCGGTATCGCAGCTATCTCGTTCGAAGTCGATACTTGTAGCAAACGGCCAGTGAACAAACTACACTACCAATGGCTGCTACTGATGAATATGACATATCACATGAAAATCTTAAAAATTCTTAAGAATGCTGAAAACGGATGTTCAACCCTCGACAAGGCCGGGGATCGAGCCCGGGGCTCGGCATTACCCCGGGGGGCACTCCCATATATTGCCCATACGGGTATGTGCCGCTGGAAAGGGTATGTTTTTCAAGCCATCTACTCTGGGATAGGGTCTAGTATCGTAGACTTTTGGTCTAGAATAGGGTCACGTTTAACGGGATCAATGGCGGATACAAAATTTGTAATAACAAACCATTGAAATCCATAACACTTTAGCGCTTTATACCCGGGGTTTTATATCGAGTCAGATGTTTTTGCTTTTCTATGACACACAGTATAAACAAATACTAATTTAGTGTTGGGATTTAAATGTGTACTCTTGTATATGGTCACAACATTTGCAGAATTCTAGAATTTCTAGTAAAGGGTAGGCCTTTCGCGAACCCAGCGGCACACCCCCACCCATACTATATTGGAGTACCCCCGCAGGATTGGGGGGGGGGGGGCATTACTAACACAGTGGAATCTTTGTCCCCGTGCAGTATGGTGACGTCTTGGTTGTGGGAGAGTTTGTACAGGATCTTGAAAGTGTGATCAGGGTCTGAGTAAATTTTCCGTGCAAAGTGACTGGTATAAGATACTACTACTAGGTACTTGAGGTTTTCCAGTTTGTCGTCCCATGTGTAAGAACCTAGTGAGAGAAATAGAGACTCGAACTCTGCAGCCAGGTTTTGCTTGGCGTATTTGTGTAGGCCAAACTTCAAAATCGCGATTTCTTGCTTAGACAAGGTGAAATCAGACAGGTTGATGATTGGAACGGCGTAATGATCGGACTTGTGATTGACTTGTGTAGCTAAAAGACTCCCGAGTTTCTTTTTCTTGGTTCTTAGCGACGAGATACGTTCTGTTCCTAAAGCTTGATGAGCAAGTCGACTGAGAAGTTTCAGGGCTGCTCTTCCGTGTTCAGCAATAATCTGTTGTTGTATAACAACGTCAAAGAGACTATCAAGGATCGATACTTGAGGTGTTGCTCGCGGAGTTTTTGCAAGCAAGTAGATAATTGTGGCATGGGCAACCCCCTTTCCCCAGTTTTAGCTGTCTTCATGTGTAATCTAGAAGCTGACGTTGTTTCACCAACCAAGCCACCCCTTTACCACCGATATGTTGATCTCTAATTGGCAAAACGAAAGACCCAATCTGTGGATTCCTTATTTCAGCCCTTGAACTCTTACCATCCTAAAATTCCTTTTACCGTTGAAGAAAGTCCCGACATTTTTGAGACACTACTTTTAAACAATCAGGCCCAACCTTCATTAAATCTGTTTACAAGAAGCGAGGCAAATTACCCTTCCACTGGAAGTCTAAGACACCGAATAGCTGGAAAAGAAATTCAATTCTATATGCTTACACCGTGCAGAACGTATTTCTTTTAGTTTCTCTTATGAAACCGACTCAATCAAGAAATCTTTCCTCAACGCTGGCTATCCTAATATTTTTGTCTTGAACACTATCCGCAATTTTGAACGTCCTAATAAATCTGAAGATGAAACCCTGCTCCCAAGTCACTGGTTTGACGATCGCCAGTAAATCTACATCAGTCTCCCCTACTGCCAAGCAAATGAAAAACTAAGCAGCAATTTTCTTCGATCTCTTCATTTCTTCACCAATGGTCATCTGAAACTCAAAATTCTTTGGAAAACAAAGAAAATCAAGTCACTATTCAAAAACAAAAATAAAAATAAACACCCGTCCAACGTCGTTTACCACGGCACGTGCAACTGCCGACCTCACGAAACCTCGAAGAGCGAGTAAAAGAACATCTAGATATTTGCAAGCTTTCTGAACCTACCTGTCATCTCGCCTGTCATTCTAACCATTCGTTCTCCTGGGAAGTTATGACTTTTGCCAATTCCTGGACTATCCGCCGCTTTTTAGAATTCTTAATCATCGCCAAAACTCGTCCTAATTTGAATAAACAAGTCCAAGCATTCTCATTGTCTCTCTTCCCCGCGGGGATAACTTAATAACTGCTAATTATACTTTTTCCACTTTTGAACGAGAATAACTGTTTAATAGCTAAACTGCATTATCACAATAAACAGGACAACAGAGTAGGTGGTGGGCATATCATTTATTCATGGCAAATGTCTGGTAGTAGAGTACAATGTAGATAAGCATTATATCGAAAACAGATGGTGATTTGAATGGGTGTAGACTATAACGATATTGTCGTCATGCAACGGCCACCTTTTCATGTTTATAAGTAATGTGGAAGATTCGTGAATAAACTTAAAACGTCCGTTTTTATTTATAATTTATGCTTCACTTCACAAACTGTAAATTTACGCTGAGTACAAGTGTACTGCAGAAGAGATGCCTTCGAGTGGTTGTAACTTTAGCTTTTTCATCTTAAATACCCTGCATCCGGTTTTACCCTAGGGAACACCCTCTTCCCAACTGGCATGGGTATTACGCAGTTGTGTACATTCCGTAACGCTACTAAATACATTTGCGTATAAACTACATGTTCTCTTTACCGCAGTTCATTTACCTGAAGATGACTTTATAAGTCGAAATTACCTTTTAACTTTGAAGTACCATTTTGATGTTTTATCTTTTACTTTGTTTACGCAATTTATACTCTACAGCCTCTTTATGTTTAGCCAGACTAGCTTTTGCTGTTTCTAAATGTCCACGCTCTCATCAACTGCAAAAGTAAATCACTTTTATCTAAAAACGAATTTTAACTACTTTTTTGGCCACAATAAATTTATGTGTTTCTGTTTCTCTTAGTAAACCAGAGATCTAACTAGCAACAAACAATTAATACGACATACTCACTAACCGCTTCACCGAAATGTATTTCCCTCTGGAGAACACACCTCTTAAGTTATCGTCAAACAGTAAACAATTGTTATAGTTTTAACAATCAAATTCCAATGCTGTTACTCCTCAGGCTAGTTTGGTTTTAATCGCATATAGGATCCAAAGAACGTATTCCTACAAAGGATTCCAGCACATACCCTCAAATAGGATTAAAACGTATATCCCCGTACGTACGAAGTACGCATCCCTACAAAAGATCCCAGTACGTATCCCCACATAGGATCCTGATACGTATCTCCACATAAGGATCCCCATGCGTTCCAATGTAGGGATCCTAGTACGTATCTTCTCATAAGAATCCGAGTAGGATCCAAGTACGCATTCCCACTTAAAGGACCACAAGACGTAAACCCACATTGGGATCCTAATACGTGTCTCCGCAACAAAAGGATCCTAGTACGTATACTAGCATAAGAATCCAAGTACGTATCTCCACATATGGATCCCAGTACGTATCTCCACAAAAGGATCCACGTACGAATACTAGCATAAGGATCCAAGTACGCATCTCCACATAAGGATCCCAGTACGTTTCTCCATCTAAGGATACCAGTTCGTATCTCCACAAAATAATCCTAGTATCTATACTAGCATAAGGGTCACAGTGCGTTTCTCCACCTAAGGATCCCAGTTCGTATCTCCACAAAATAATTCTACTATCTATACAAGCGTAAGGATCCCAGTCCGTATCTCCAGAAAAGGATCCTAGTGCGCATACTATCATGAAGATCCAAGTACTTGTCCCCACGTAAGGATCCAAGTACTCATTCCAATCTAAAGGACCACAGTACGTTTCCCCATATAAGGATCCTAAAACGTATCTCCATATATGGATCCCAGTACGTATCTCCACAAAAGGACCCAAGTACATATACTAGCATAAGGATCCCAGTATGTATCTCCACAAAAGGATCGTAGTACGTACACTAGCATAGGGATCCCAGTACGTTTCTCCCCCTAAGGATCCCAGTACGTATCTCCGCAAAAGGATCCTAGCACGTATACTATCATGAGAATCCAAGTATCTATCTCCAAGAAAGGATCCAAGTACGCATCCCCATCTAAAGGACCACAGTACGTTTCCCATATAAGGATCCTAATACGTATCTCCACATAAGGATCCAAGTACGTATCTCCACATAAGGATCCCAGTTCGTATCTCCACATAAACATCCGAGTACATTACTCCTAATGAGGATCCTACGTATCGCCACACAAGAATCCCAAGTATCCCACACAAAGATCCCAGTTCGTATCTCGACATAAGCATCCCAGTACGTATCCCCACATATGGCTCCCAAGTACCCCTACGTATGGATCCAAGTACGTATCCTCACATAAAGATCCCAGTTCGTATCCCCACGAGGATCCCAGTTCATAACAACGCATAAGCATCCGAATATGTATCCCTACATAAGGATCCCATAACGTGAATACAAGAGAATTATACGAATGTTAAATAATAATACTGTGCTGCAATGCCATGCGATTTCTTTCAGTTTTGCAGTATTAAAATTGTCTGTTGTTCCCACTTTCAGTCCTCAAAAGTTTTCGTTGTTGTCTGAAAAGCAAACCCATAACGTTTTCTATTGGGAAAAGGGAGAAAAGGTTTTTTCGAATACACCCAAACTTTTCTACGAAAAACAATCACAAATACTCTAATTGTACAATGTTGTTCGACGTTTTTATTTCACGATAAAATGCAATTGAAATTCTTCACTTAGTTACTACAATATCTACAGCGACTATCTGCAACCATAAGCAGTCACACGCTTTGACCACTTGAGAATAAGATTCACAATTTGGTGCTGAATTAAACCTACAATGTTCTGAAACCACAAAAGCAGACAGTTTTAAGAAAACAGGACAAACGATAACCAAAATAGATGTCATGTCAATTAAGCCCAGCCATGAAAGGTCATTATTTCAAGCAATTTTCTTTTAACTTCCTTCTAACTTGGTTGATTACTATTCACTATACGAGTTGAAGAGCTTCTCTGTATAATATTATCACCAAAAATGCTTTTGCAATGTTATCCAACTTATAATAAAGCGGTTTATTAGGAAATATTTTCGTTTATTGGGGTTACTGTTTGTCCTCTTTCCCGTTCATAAGACGCCTAATACACAGGTGAAGAATCACATACAGGCTTTTGACTGGGTCACACAAGATGAGAAGTAGGCAGATTTAACCCTTTCAGGCCCAACCGGTTTATCAACGTCTAACTTTTCCTCACACAACTCGTGTAAAATAAGACTTATGGTAAGGAGAGTTGCAACTGGTAAAACAAGTTTACTGATGATGAAAAGGGAAATTCTCCTAATAAGATAACACGGAAGGTATGGTTCGAGTTGGGAGAATTTAGAGCATATTTGGGACTGAAAGAGTTAAAACACCTATCAACGCTGTGCCCTTGGGGAAGGGGGGATGGGAAAGTTTAACATCCAAGGATAGAGAAAGTAGAAACATTAAAATTGTCAACCAAGAAGAATTTCACTCTACTGTGGTGGTGGGCCTCGTCTGAAAACCCACTCCAATGGAACTGGCCAATGTGTGTCAAACCCCTACCCTTCCCCGGGCGGGCATAGCATTTACAAGTGCATACTATAATAACAAAAATGGGTTTGTCTTGATTAGTGCTTTGCACATGTTGTTATCAATTCCGAATCAAAGTTAGTTCTGCGATAAGTGATAAACTATTCAGTCATTCCGTACGACACGCAAACCTTACGACAACGACAACCAAGTTGAAGTAATAAAAGCAAAGAATAAGGGCTAATCGAGATTCGCCTTCTTGGAACTTTCTGTGACAGTGGGACGCTGTCTGTCCATTGACACAAGGGCACAAACTTTGGCTGTCCCAGCCAATAAACCAATTGTCCAAAGGAAACTGTTACACGGACAGAAAGCAGTTGAATGTATTTATTTTCAGTAAAAAGCACAAGAACTGCGTAGTTTGTGAAGATATTCAAGGAAATCTTGAGCGTTTAACCATCGTCGCTTTTCACAAGTTAGGACTGAGACTAGAGCAAATAAATACGTTTCTTTTTGTTCTGAAAAAATTAAAGATGTCCTTTGGACCTATTTCTAGCTTCCCAGGACAAGGAGTTTGGCGAATCTCGATCCTTGCTTCCTTAACCAAACCAAAATCGATTTTAGTTGTGCAAATAGAAAATAATTTATATAAACTTGACTTCTGAAAACAACTTCATACAATCTGCTTGCTTTTGCAGAAGAGGTTTTAATAGCAGAAGCATATTCTGTTTGAAATACAGGCATCATTAAACCATACTTTTCCTATCCCCTGAACACGAGAATTCGCAAGAACCACATCAAGTACAAAAATAAAAAGGAAGGGGTGGCGGGCTCCATACATTCAGCATTATTCTATTTATCACAAAACATCCACATTGTAGCCCTACCAGACATTCTTAAACCTTCCTATATTTCTCAAAATATTGACATTGTTATCTCAAGAAAATCGTCACAAAAACTAGCTGTACAAATCTGTAACGCGGCCACTTAAAAATAAGTTTGAAACTGGCATTCAACCTTAAACGCCGAGAAACAGGTTGTGCCACTGATACCCGCATTGGCTGAAGTACAACGCTCACGAAGCCTGATTCGTGCGTCCTGTTTATGCACGATGATTTTTTTCTTATCTCTTTTACTGAAAGATTCTCTTCCTTCAACTGGTACAAACAGTGTCCAGTAATATTACAAAGGGAAAAAACGTTTCATACAAAATCTTTGCCTACAAAACTCGTGCATGTTATTTGAAATACTAACACCAATCTAAAACTAGCATACAGGCTTTCCTGAACGCCAAACAACGCATTCTCAAATTGCGGCGTAACGAAAACCTTTACAAAGAGACTGCAACATTTGTCGCCTGGAAGTCGTAGCTAGGACGCGAAACTGAAGACTGAAACGTGCTAGTTGTCAAGAACATCTCCCAGTCTCCTATTTCACGACCGCGCGCTGAGTTCCCTGGTACAGTGAGCCTGAAAAAGCGTCTGTAGTAGCACGGGTTATATTTGGCCAGGATAACTACAAGAACTGTGCAAGCAACTAGGCGTACAGAAAAGCACCATGCTGTACCAAATTTACGTTAATCCAACCATTCGTTTACTTAACTGTCGTACGAGTTTCAATATTTTGCCGGCGACTCTCACAGAATGGAGAATGAACAAGCCCGCGTTAAAATATGAAGATTAGCCTAACATGCAGCTTGCCATAACTCCAGCTACGGACCAACTGTATTTCTCAGCAAGTTAATTTTTAACTAAGGTTGATAAAACTTTACTTAGATAACTAATGTTCAAGTTTGCGATAAGTGGCCGAGAGTAAATTTAAGTGTCCGACATGATCCTGCACAGAACGCAGAGTTTCCACATACATTCTATACACGTTTTTCTGTTGTTAACACTTGCAAAACAGTGTTTAAATTCAAATAACTATTTTAAAAAGACATGCGACCCTTTAGTTTAGATTAATACATGTATTACACCTAGCAAACCACAAGAAAACTGTGATTACATTCGCAACACGTGAACTGAACTTACATAATTACACACCCTCGGTGTCTCTGATTTCTTTCACACACGAATTGTTTATGTACTAAACAACGCCATATTCCTTTAAAAAGCAAGGAAAAGCACTGACAGCAAGAAGCAACGGCTGTAACGATTGAGAACGGCTTGGTAAACGCAGCTCTTGACTGGGAGGGAATGACAAAATACCGCTGTCGCCAATACTCATGAGCCAGCTAGAAGCATGAAGGCAGAGGGTACTATTCAGGCCAACAGAACATGACGTCAAGTTCACAACAAGTCTGGCGTAACAAGAACTGTCTATGGTTCTGTCTTTAAGCCACAGTGAAATAAAACTTCCACTGCATTGTCAATGAGTGATCAACTTTTACCAAAACCGCAGAAGAAGCTATCCCCCCCCCTCAGTGTGATACAAATCGTGCCTGTTTCAGAAAGCTGCTGCTACTGTCGATCGGGGAATGTGTGATCACGATGGCTAAGAATGTGATAATGAACACAGCTTGCTACAGTCTGAGCAATAGAGGTGTCGTGTGCATGCTCGGCTTTATAAATGCAAACTCATTTCCTTTTGCGAGTATTACTTTGTATATTTTGAACTGCAAATCGATGAATGTAAGACAATAGAAATGGCAATAATAAAACTTGTCAGCAACGGGATTTTGTGAAGGCATAGCAGAGTTAGAGCAGTGCCTTGGTATAATGCTTGTTGGCGTGGTTACAGGAACGCAGGTTACAGCCAAAGACTTTCTTGCCGTCAGGCGGAGTTGCTCAGCCTCTAAAGTTACCATCACAAAGGGATTAAAAACGGAGATTTTAAATTACCAAAAGTTCGTCTTGGCGCTAAAGTCCGACTTCTCGATAAAACTAATGATGTTTGGTCGATAAATTAATAGAGTTGTTTGCAAACGATGGCCCGGGCTTGTGGTACACAGAGCACAATATTAAATGATATCTGCACCTGGCATAACATATATTGCCATGTATCGAATCCGCCGTGCTTCCACCATTCACGTGAAGGCAATACATGTAGTTATATATAGCTCTTGGACCATGTTGACGGTTGATACAAGTGGGAACACATTTCGCTACAACTAAAATCTTACAGTACGCAGTTTCTACTTCGTCTTGATGCTCATGGTCGACAGCTGATTGACTACCCGTAGTAAGGCGCTGTTCTCGTCTTTCAGCCGAAGGTTCTCGCTTTTCAACGTGTCAATCTCCTACAGTTAGAAGTGACCATAATCATTAAATAGAACCAGCTTCGTGGAGAAAAAAACCGGAAAAATTAAATCATGATAATCTTTGTGTTTGTTGATTTTACTTAGCAGCCAAAACCCTTTGCGTAATGGTATGACTGAACCCCAAAGGCAGTGTCTCCAGTGAAGACATAACCTCCTAGTGGGGGAGGGGTATGGCAAAACCCAAAAAGCACAGTCTCTTAGTGGGGGAGGGGTATGGCAAAACCCAAAAAGCACAGCCTCTTAGCGGGGGAGTTGTATGACCAAATGCAAAAGACACAACCTCCTAGTGGGGGAGGGGTAAAACAAGCTGCTTGTAAAATAGTATTTTAATGCACTGTCAACATTCCTTGGAATAGGTGTGGCAGGATGTATTCAAACCCAATGCCTGACCCCAATCCCCCCCCCTCTTTCCTATAGGGGCCTGCACTATTAACTACAACAACAAATTCATAGGTGCAATAACAATGCAATGACAATAACAGAAACAAGAATTTAAAAAAAAGAACTTTTCAAATAAAAAAAGTATGAAATATATATTTTTCGAATAAGAACTTCCCAAGAAGCTGTTATCTTACTGTAAATGAATGTATTCTTAACAGCTTCTGCCTTTTTACTCATACTTCTAGTTTTTAGTCCTTCCAACAATGATCATAAACCCTATTTTAAAAGGTGGCTTTTACATAACTACACTGAAATATTTCCTATGGGTCTCAATACTAGGTAAAAGCAGAAATACTATTTGTATTAGTGAATTAACATTGTAATTTCTATGAACTTATTTTTCAGTCTTTAGCATGTTCTTTGCAAGGTGTAATGAAGAAATTATTAGACATTATTTTTATTATTGTTGGAAAAACAAGAGTTATAATTGCCAACTACCCCCTTCTACCACTCCACCCCTGTCATTAAAAAACAAACAAAGTGCAGACCATGAAGGCTTAAAAAAAAGACCATGGGGTTATTTTTCTTTTAGGGCCCTCGGATGGACTTTTCTAGATAACTTTTGCAAAATAATCAGGGGCGAGTATTTTAAATCAATATAATAAGCACTAGGATTATCAATAACTACAAAAAAGTTTTACTATAAAAAAGTAAGGAATGTTGTTCCATCCATTTTATTTTAGACTTAAGAATAAGACTACACAATGATTCAAGACTGCTAGTATTAAATGATCTGCCATTCTTTAAGGCAAATATCTACTGTTTCAAAACGAAGCCAATATTATCTTGAAGAGAAGACCACTGGACCAATTTTTGAAATAAACTATTCTTGCAAAAATTTAGGGGAAGCTTGTTTTTGAGATGGGCTTCTTTTATTTTAAGCCCTCTGTTGAGTTTTTATGGTAGCTGAATTGTAGTTGCACACACACATACAGTAACTTATATCAGCGACATTACTCACCTTGTTGGCCTTTTCTAAATCTTTTTCATATCTCTCCAACTTTTCAAGTAACTTTTGATTTTCTATTGTTTCACTGGCTTTTAGCTGCAAGATTTTAAATGTATTTTCAAACCAAACATGGTACAAAATTCACAAAAGTAATACATTAAAACCTTTCGGTTTTTTGTTTGAGCATTTTTGCACACTTCCGCTGTTAAACTAGCTTTTAATTTGCTTGTTTTGTTGAGTAAGCTTATGAAATTCTCAAGTTTACACCAAAATAATTGATTGAGAAACTCTAGCCAAACTCCACAAGCTAACAGGCTCATCTGTGGTGGTTACCAAGGGAACTTTCCTTTTTAAGAAGGAACTGATGACTGACAAAACCACAGAACTGAGTCATTATCAAAAATACTATTTGTCTGTCTGTACTCAGTACAGCATACATTACTGCTTTATTAAGTTTATGAACCCCATGTCAAGGCATTGAAAATTTTCCTGCTTCTCAAAGGCTCAAAATTAACTTTCCTTTCAATTAGCCAGCCGTGCTACATTAATTTTGGATCTATGGCTGTGTGCACAAGAATGATTGCATGATTCATTTGTCTAAAAATGAAGATAATCTTTTTTCATTCATCACATTGCTTATCATTCTAGTATAGAAACACAGACTCTCAGTTCATCAGTCACAAAGGATCAACACAATCTTGTACCATAGTAAGCCAGCTGACTACAAGAATTAAAATTCAGTCCCTTCTCTCTCCTAAGAAACTTCTGTGGATAGATCTTGCTACATGAGGAATAGAAGTGAATAAATTTTGTCAAAATCTTTTATGGTTCTTGAAAAACTAACATTTATACTTCTCCGCTATTCCTCATTAAGCAAAGTAATAGCATTTTTTGCTTCCTATGCATTTTAACTGCAAAATCACAGGTTATTTTCAGGCTGCCCAAGTGGGCACAGTTGCAGAGACTGTAGCTTAAAGAATGTCAAGCCAATACAATGTATGTACTTACCGCTTTTTGCTCTATTCTCTTGTTTGTTCTGTTGGCAGGTATAGTATTATAGTTAGACAAACCTTGGACCAAAAAATGTTAATATATAAAGCCAATGTTACAGTAAGTCTATAGGTTCAGCATTTACTTGAGTTAGAATATCTAACACTAATACTTCACAACTATTCTAAGAGCATGCGTTGGATATGAGATGGTAAAAAGCCAAGAGGCGCACAGCACACAGTTGGCTATAAATCATCTCATATCCAACAACTGCAAACAGAATTATTGTTTTATTGAATTTCTCAAGTTTTGCAAACCAATTGATACTTAAAAATGACAATCTAACTTATTTAGAGCCATATATCAGCTTTGAAACTATAGCTATAAAGTGAACAACATACAGTGTAACATATTTGGTTTTATTTAAGTATTAGTGATCTGATCCTTTTTTTAACCTAAAATTACCTGTTACAACAGATATTTTAAAACAAATTTGTGGGTTCTTAGCCCAGTTGCACTAAACCATACTGTGTTTTCAGATTTGTTTGAATAAGCATTCAGAACAATGTAACAATCCATGTATTGGGTCACATGGGAATAGATAAGAACTTAACCTGTGACTCGGCGCCGCATGTGAGTCTCGGTAGCTCAGTGGGTAGAGCACCTGACCGATAATCAGGGGGGTGCCGGTTTGATTCCCGTCAGTGACTCAGAATTTTTTCTGAGCTCTCAACTTGTTAATCAATAATTTCTTCAACCCATGTATTGCTTGAACCATCAACAAGATGTGTTGCAATTTATAGATTGCTTGAACGAGCATTCAATAGCAATGTTACAATGCATGCATTGCTTGAACCATCAAGTAGCAGTGTTGTAATGTATGCTTGCTTGAACCGGTGATAAGTGTTGCAATGTATTGCTTGAACAAGCAATGTCATAATGCATTCATTGCTTGAACATTCAACAGCAATGTCACAATGTATGCATTGCTTGAACCAACAATCACCAATGTTGCAATGCATTGCTTGAACAAGCATTCTGCAACAAATTCACAATGCATACATTGCTTGAACCAGCATTCAACAACAATGTCACAATGTATGCATTGCTTGAGCCAACAATTACCAATGTTGCATTGCTTTGCTTGAACAAGCATTCTGCAACAAATAATTCACAATGCATACATTGCTTGAACCAGCATTCAACAACAATGTCACAATGTGTGCATTGATTGAACCAACAATTACCAATGTTGCAATGCTTTGCTTGAACAAGCATTCTGCAACAAATTCACAATGCATACATTGCTTGAACCAGCATTCAACAACGTCACAATATATGCATTGCTTGAACCAACAATTACCAATGTTGCAATGCTTTGCTTGAACACTCATTTGGTGACAAAGTCACAATGCATTCATTGCTTAAACCCGCATTCAGCAGCAATGACACAACATATGCATTGCTTGAACCAACAATCACCAATGTTGCAATGCATTGCTTGAACAAGCATTCTGCAACAAATTCACAATGCATACATTGCTTGAACCAGCATTTAACAACAATGTTACAATGTACGCATTGCTTGAACCGACAATTACCAATGTTGCAATGCTTTGCTTGAACACTCATTCAGTGACAAAAAAAGTCACAATGCATTCATTGCTTAAACCCGCATTCAGCAGCAATGTCACAATTTATGCATTGCTTGAACCAAAAATCAACAGTGTTGCACTGCATTGCTTGAACCTGCACTAAGCAACAGTCATGCATTGCTTCAACCAGCATTAAAGTCTTTATATCACAATCCTTGTCACACAGCTAGTACAGATTCCACATTTCACAAAGTTTATAACAAATGTTCTCTACCCACCCTTTACTGCTTCTTGGTGACAGATCCTATTGTGGCAAACGGAATTAAAACAAAACATGGTTTAGTAAACAGAACATTTTGACTTCTTTCATTGCTGGGAAACAAAATTAATTTTTATCATTAGCAAGGTTTTTAAAGGGAATCTTCCATTGTATAACATTATGGGTCTCAAATAAAAACTGTGTCCATATCAGCGGCACAAGTTTGATATCTTTGTGCATATAACCAATGCTAGGCAATTGGTTTTCATCAGTTTTACAGTTTGAATTTCCCAGGCACTGCCTCTTTGAATTATGATGTAACATGGTTGCAATGCCAGACCCCTCTCGTTCATTACTATTGTATTAATAGCGAGTGGAGACTGGCACTGCAAACAAGTTACATGACAAATCAAAATGGCAGCGCCCGGGAAATTCAAACAAAAAAAACTAATCAAACTTAATTGCTCGGTGTTATATTTTATTTACAGAATTATCAAATTTGAGCTGCAGATACAAATATAAGAACAATGTGACATAGTGGGGGATTCCTTAAAAAAGGATGTGTTTTGAAGTGTGTGAATGTGTTTTTCTTCTTCTGTATACTAGCTTGGTATTCTAAAACTACTGAAGCACTTAGGATTGTATTATCTAACTGCTTGCTTTTTCTTTTTAATTTTGGTTTTATCTTCTCAATTATTGACAAAACAAGGCTGATCTGCATCTTATTAATGCTTAAATTACAAACACTTGTTCAGTTTATACAAAGTTGATGACTAGGTGCAAGGCAAAAATAGTTCAAATATACTTCTAAAATGGTGACTCAGAAGTTTAAAATATGCAATGTCCAATAAGATGTTATTTATTAAAAAGTAAAAAAATAGGTATGGACTTTAGTTTGGAGAACATTTTACCAATACAACTGGGGCTAAAAGGATAAATAGAAGTTGTGACTGAGTCAACTCCTTAAGTCTTTCTATAAATGTCTGAATACCGTATATATATACTTATATGGAGTTTATTTGCCTGCTATTACAGAATTATAACTGCAGTATAGACATTGATTGAAAAATAAAAGTTTGGCATCAAATCAGTGGTAAAAAAAACAAGTGTTTAGTTTCGTACTAATTTAAAATAATATTGTAGCCGATACAAAGATTCTAACTGATTTCAATAAAGTTTTGATGAAAAAAGAATGTTTGTGCGAATAGTAAATTTTTGGCACTGACTTAGTAGTATTATTTTGTGTTTTTCAATGAACATCTATAGGGACTAAGGTTAGTTTAATCATCAGTTTTTAGTCTTTATGGTGTTGCCTTTTTCCTAGAATCAAGGGTGACTGTGAGTTTTAAAATTTATTCAGAACTCCAAGGTAATTTGAGTAACTTTACTGGTGATACATTACACAATCAAAAGTTGGCATCCTCATCATCCAAAAAAGGGTTGAGACTTTTCTACACAAACTAACTACCTTGCCCTAGTTGTCTGATGGGTCAAAAGACCCTTTCATGTTTTTTCCCCCTAAATTCTAACTAGACCAATATGCAAAATTTTGTTGCCACTAGTTGAAAGAATGCTTTAGAATTAGTATATCTGCCATGCCTGGGGTTGATATGTAGTAAGATGGTGAATTTATAGCCATGCAAAATCACCAGTTTTTACAGAGAAATGTATGTGGGGATGTTGTAATTTTTTGTGGTTCTTTCCACTGATATAGAATTTTGCTTCTTTGTATTTAACAAAAGTTTTGTACGCTTGGCATAAACCATGAAAGGATCTATAAAGAACCAAAAAAACAGACAACTAAACGACCACTAAGTTTGATCCTGCATTCTATTTCACAGCAGTATAACTTGGTTAGATACAATAGAAACAATTAAAGGTCT
Organism: Hydrozoanthus tunicans; assembly: GCA_026413305.1. NCBI lineage: Eukaryota > Metazoa > Cnidaria > Anthozoa > Zoantharia > Hydrozoanthidae > Hydrozoanthus > Hydrozoanthus tunicans. The sequence continues at coordinate 32,817 of JAOBAT010100524.1, forward strand.
AATTTGAGACAAAGGGCAAACAGGAAAGAACTACTTCCAAAAGTTTTAAGATTACACTGCTAAAAATATCTTTAAACCTTGGTCACCTTACATAAGTACCGAGAATCTTAAAGTCTAATGTAAGATGATATACCTTAAAAACATTCAAATATTCTTAAAAATCAGACAAATCATAAATGTAAACAAAACAAAAGTTATAAAAAGTTAACATTATCATTGTAACAAATAAATTAAGTTAAAGCAATTCTCCATACCATATGGACATTGTTAACTCTTTAGGCTTTTTCTGACATAAATAATGTAAGCCATCATTAACAAATGCGTGGCTTAAGTTAGTTACTAATTAAAACAACTAAGGTTTAGAATTCAACAAACGCATTAGTCATTAAAAATAAGGAAGAAATAACAGCAGATTATTGAGTTAAGTTGCTTGTTTATGCTGCACAGATCTCTGGAATGCTGTTTGACCTCAAGTTAAACTTTTCATCACTTGTAAGCTGCACTGAATAAAGAACAGAACAAGTAGAAAGCCCAAAAACTTCATATCAAATGTTACTAGCAACACATACTGCAACAGCACAAGTACAGCCTTTGATTACAACAAATATTATATAATTAATTAAATAACAACCAAGTCCCTTTGTATTCTTAATAATGAAGTTATAAGATGATGATTCTTTATAAACAACATGCTGTGTCATGTAAACTTGATCCTGACTTAAGTTTCTTACATGCTTACTCAAGTTTTTAAAATTGTGTACTGATAGTTTTTGTTTCATCAGTGCTTAAACTGCTAGTAAACTCAAGCATCCCTGAAATTCACAGGATTTATAAAACAAACCAGAAATATAGTAAAAACTACTCTTTTGTTACCTTATTGAGGAGGTTTTGAGCAAGGCTTTGAAGATATATTAAAAAGCAAACCAACATGGGAGAATGCCAGAATGATAAGTGTTGTAGTGAAAATAATAAAATGTGGCAAACATAATCATGTTCTGGCAAGAAAAACTTGATGACAATTTCATCAAATCCAACGTACTGTATAACAAAAACAAACTAAAAATGATTCTAAACACAACAACTAGTGAGTCAATGGTCATGTAAACTTGAAAGAAATGTAAGCATGAATAGTGAAAGTCACCGGTGCTTGAGGAAGGGCCCTATAACACAACAGGCCATGCACCTCAAAAAAGAAAAAAAGAAAATTGTTGATTATAGTCAACAAGAATATACTGTACTCATCAAAAGCAATTTCTTAACCAGTTACCATTTTCCCCTCTAAGGTTGTCAGAGGCCTCTCAGAAACAACAAGATGTAAATAATTCTAACACCACACAGAGTTTCACTGCTTCTTCAACCTTCTCATGATGATCTCTCAAATAGTGCTGGGTGTTTCAGATGTGACAGATAGTGGAAACAAATTGTGTAGAGCAGCCTTTATTTAGACTCATTACAGTTATGGCCCTCCAGGAATCTTGATAAAGAATGACAGATCAACTTGATGTTTTCTCAAATGAAACACATGTCACACAAATACAAAGTTAAAGGACATTAAGTGTGTAAAATCAGTATGAATAGAGAATAACGATCACTGAAATACCAAACTCCTGTATTTTAACAATTGTTTTCATCATGATTTGGTTTAGTGTGTTTACCCATATCAAGAGCAGAATTGATTAGCTACGATAAAGTTCATTTGTGGTGCATACAAAACAATAATAAAGGCAGAAAAAAATATGATTCTGACATATTATAAGATGTTCAAACTAGCTATGGATGCATAAAAAATGCCAAATGTTCAAGAAGTTCAAACTAGCTTTGTCTCAATATTACAGTTACTTTCATAAATATAAGACTGTTGGAATTTACTGTACTCTGTGCTTGAGTGTTCTTATCAGCCAAATACAGATCCCTTGGGTTATTAATTTTGAATTAAGGCCATTACAGTTCACAGTATATCAGTTCTGAAATTGACAAGATCTATCCAAATATATTTCAACTTGTCAACTTCACAAACACGAATCAGTTGAGCCTTACTTCGATCGTCTCCTCTCCATCGTCGGCTACAGCTTCGTTCTGTTGAGTGTTTTGCTTCAGTTTCTTATCCTCATCTTCTTCGCTCTGAATTAAAAATCATATTTTAAAGACGCTTAAATCCAGATAAAGAGCATGAATGAAAAGGTAGTGATCGCATCGGACATTTTTATGGGTTTCCTGTAACCTTGAAGATATTTCTAATTCTTGGCACTTCGGCCTCGTGGAAAGTTCTCGAAAAAGGCGACTATTTTTAAAACCGTTTTTAAGACTTGAGCTGAGCTTTCACGAGTTCGTTTGAACGTATGTGAATGTGTTTACCACATATTTAAAATGTTTTCGGAAAAGTCATTTAAATAATCAACCAGCGATAAAGTGCTCGATTGAAGACCAATTGTTGAGTTTTAATGTTTACCTTTACAGTTCCCGACCAGGTTGAAATCACGCATGTTGCCATTTTCAAGAACAATAAAAAAACGTATACAACAAGTTGAGATCTACTACAAATAATAGCGTCCGATCAGCTCGCGGTCAATGGATCGATTTTTAGACTGCACAACCGAATGCCTCCCTGAAGTGTTTGTGCAAATTAATCAAATTTGATTTACGAAGTTCTCACTATGAACATTCTTAATGTCTACATTTACTTCTGGGCTCTTTCCGAAACGCTAAGGTTTTGCACGAACGCAAGAAATCAAAAGAAATAACTTAATTTTGAAAAGATAATCCCAGATGTACACTTCATGCTCATTAAGGTACGATAAGTGTTTCCTAACGTCCGCTTGGCCACTTCAAGAATAATTCAAAAATATCCTCATTTCGGAGAGATGTTCAATCGTCTTCTCTTGCACTATTCGAAGAGTTCGAAGAAAGCCATATACGACATGTATGTACATCAATGGAATTACCTTCGTACATGTGTGTTTTTTTTTTTTTGCACGGGGCGCAACGAGACAAAACTTAATTTCAAAATACATTGTTTAAATTTGATTACAAGAATGAGTAACTCTAATGGAGGGAGACACAATCGAACCCTGCACACGTCGTTTCCACGACGCACTTGGCTTCCCAACAACAGATAGTAAATATAGTATTTGAGCTTTACCTGTTGCACTGGTGAAAACACTAATACAACAGTTTATTCGGCCGCTGCAACTAACAGACACGATCGCAAATCTTCCTCACGTATAATATTAGACAACTGTGCTAAATGGAAGGCATCTGGGATTTTTTTCGTGACGCTGAAATTTAATACCAGAAGACCATACATTAACTGAGCGCAGCCATCTCAACTTGTTATGCTTCTTTCAGCCCAGACGAGTAGAGATACAGGCCATAAACATAACCCAAGCAACAACAACTGAATATATTTTCAAACTTACGTCCATGTTCGGCATAATTACAACTCCTGTGGAACGCCGTTTCTCACGAAGATTTTTCTTTGCTTGTCTCTTGCGAGCGGAGTTTTCGCCTTTCCTTTCTTTCTTTAAGCTCTTTTTAGGCGTTTCTTCTTCAGCTGCCGCTGCTCCCTCGACATTAGGAGATTCTTCCACAGGTTTTGAATCTGCTTCTTCTTTAGCCCTTCGCCTCTCCGCTCTCCGTTCCCTGCGCGCTGCGCTCGATGAAACATCATTCGTTACCCCGCTCTCATCTTTGTCGTGGTTTTTGTGATCCGTAGAAGTTAATGAGACTGGTGAGGTATCAACTCCATCAAAACGATTTATTCGACCTCGCTCTCGCCTCTCAGTCCTATCTCTTCTATATTTTGACCTCCAAGGCTCTACACCATAAGACTCCTCCGAAACGTCCGCCATTTAAAATGTCTTTCACGCAGCAAATGAGGCTCACTGAGGATCACTGCTGCGAACGAAACAACACACAAGTAATTTTTTTCCGACGATTTATGTCATCAGTAAAAATTCCTTTTGCCTCCGTTTGCATTCATGGACGTTTCAAGTGCAATGAAGTCCCCAGTTCTCAAAAATCGGGGATTCAATGGAAGTACAACACTTGAAAACAAATCAACATCCACGATGCTTCATGAAAGTTTTCACAGAATTTTGTGATTGACTAAAACGGCACATGCGCGGTTTGCCGGCAGCAGACTTCCACCCGAGCGTGCTGATTGGTCGCTGCTAAGGGCAATACGGTACAATATAGCTTTGGTAATTGACACGCCAGAACTGTAATTGGAAACCAAATAGCTAATAATTTAGCCAATAAGCACTCTGTCCTCTCTATCTTTAGTCTACCAATTTCGCCATGTCCGAAATGCTTTGAATACCTTTGAAATTTAATCACCGTGGCCTATTTTTATTTCCAAGTTGAGGCCTCAAAGATAGCATCTCGAACTAATAATAACAGAGATACAGCCAAGGCAACTTCTTCACATACAAGCAATAGATCCTGTTAAATTTCCCATGACAGCTTGAAAGTGACAGCAGAGGATAATGTTTACCGAAGAACAAATATATTTTCTGAGTCTTTCGTTTGTTCTATCACTTTATATCATCGGTTTACATTGGACGAATTAACTCATTAAAACGTACAAATGTTTTTGTTCAATAAAACGATGTCTAATTCTCCAGCATGAAAAACTTTTTGTTTTTTGAAACGGTGGCTAACAAAAGCCATTTTTGTTTCCATAGATACGATTATGAAAGTTCACTCGCGTGTGAACTAAACCAACACCGTTTTTTTTTATGAATCAGTTCTTATCTGTGCTCATGCACGGGGCGAACTGCTACCTGATTGATTTGACGCAATGACGACCAGTTTCTCTGGGTAACAAACTCAGCTTTAATCAAAAGAAACACAGCCGTTCTCAAGGGATATCAACACGTTAGTAAAAGTTTGTCTAAAAAAGGAACAAAAAATCAGAACCTATTTTAGTTCATTGCTTTAAAAGATCTTTATAAAAATTCGGTGAGCAAAAAAATGGCGGCTTTAACTGTGTTACGCTTAAACAAACAGCAGTAACAAATTAAAGCAATTATCGTAATTTATACGACAGAAAGCTCTAATTCACCAGACAGTATGGGAGCTTCGAGAGCCAACAGTGCGTCACACGATGATGAAGTCAATTGCTTCAACATATTTCACTAATTGATACTACGACTGGCACAAATATTCGAGCTACAATTAGGGCTGTAAATTTATCATTTTCGTAAATTTTGTTATCATTCTTCTTATTGTTATTCTTTTAACAAAAGCTCTAAACACACTCTTTTTGTTAGACATTTGTTGCTTGCCGAGATTTTAAAAACAAGTTAAAGAACCTTCTAAAATAAGGGTTTGGTGTTTGTTACAACAATCGTTCATAACGATATTGTTTGTTAATCGGTTAAAATGGTTGTTAACCAAGCACTGTTTTGCTTTGACTTGTAATAAAAAAGGGTTTCAACAATGATAAAAAAAAGTTGATAACAACAATAAAAACAATAACAAACCATAATATAAGTCATAATTCCGACTGGTATAATTAACAATTATTCCAAGAGCACGCGTTGGATATGAGTTGGCTATAAATCATCTCATATCCAACAAGCGCGAATAGAATAATTGCTTTATTAAATTTAATTAGTTTTCTAAACTCTTCGATACTTAAAAATAACAGCTAAATTATATTCAGAACTTATTTTTTGGCTTTGCAAACACTACAGTCAGTTTCCATATTTGGTGAACTTCGAATATGAGCTGATAACCGAGATTGAATGAACCAATCAGAACGCGAGAATCGAGATTGAAAATTAAATAAGAATATATGAAGCATAGGTTAAAATGGTTTAAGTAAAAGAAAACGTTTTCGGTTGAACGATCATCTTCAGATTTAAGATTTCAACTCTGAAGAAGATTTTTTTTAATCGAAAATATTTAGTTTTTTACGAGTATTCAAACCATTACCTATGCTTGCATATAATCCCTAATAGAGAAATTGATTAAATCGAACGGCAACTAGTAGACAAAAGAAGATAAACCGGCGTGACTCAGCTTTGTAATGGGTGCTATAAATTTAACCGGGGACCTACAGCTACAGTCACAGCCACCGCAACATTAACATTAACGGCAATAGTCACAGCCACAACAACAGTCATGTCAAGAGTCAAACCAACAACCACAGTAACAATCCCAGTCACAACAACAGTTACAGCCACAGCCACAGTAACAGTCACAGTAACAGTCACAGTAACAGTCACAGTCACAGTAACAGCCACAGTAACAGTCACAGCCACAGCCACAGCAACAGCAACAGCAACAGCAACAGCAACAGCAACAGCAACAGCAACAGCAACAGCAACAGCAACAGCAACAGC
>JAOBAT010100525.1:0-15962 GCA_026413305.1 Hydrozoanthus tunicans
TGGGTGGCGGCACATAATACCCCACCCCCTAAATTGGGTTCCTAGGAAGTACCATTGTTTTGACCTTTTCCCTTAACTACAAAACTAAGCGATAGCATGTCTAAGTGACGACGTTTCAGCGTCCGCTAAACGTCATTCTCTAGTCATTGTCCAAGAAGCAAAACAAGTGAGAATTACGTTTAGCGGACGTCGCAACGTCGTCATTTAGACATGTTATCGCTTAATTTTGTAGTTGAATAGTTGAGCTCTACATCGGAAAATCTGGCAGTCTTGACTGGGTGACGGTAGTGCTGCGTAAAAGATTTAGGAGCAGTCTTTTTGTTAGAAATTATCGCGGAAATAGAGAGAATAAGAAACCAATAATCTTATCATTAACCGGAAGACAAAAACAGATAGACCTGGGCTAAGGACAAAGGAAAAGAATAACAGATAGACAAAAACAGATAGACCTGGGCTAAGGAAAAAGGAAAACTGTTGATGAGAACTAAGGGAGACGGACTTATTGAGAAAGTCAAGGACCAAGGCTCGGTGGCAAAAAAAAAAATTGAGGCTCATGGGTTTAATTAGAGGAATGAGACTTTAAGACAGATTACCTGAGTAAAATGTCCGATCTGAGCACTGACATCACCGAGAGATCTGGGAGGATTCGAGAAAGGGTAATACTGAACTTCGTCGTACCTTCAAGATAAGAGTTAAAACAGATTACTAGAGTAAAACGTCAAATATTAGCAAAAAATTATCAACATGTTCTCATAGGCTAACAGAGTAGGTTGCGCACCATATTTGAACGGCTTCCTTGCAAGTTGGCATCCTGCTTGTGGACTTGATATAATACAGGTTTTCCCCTTGATCGTTCCCGGTAGAGTGCTCGAAAACACCTCTATTTGCCAGCTCCAAAGCAAAGCTTGTGGCTTGACGAGCGAGACTACGATCCCATGTCAGCGGTTGCGCTCCGTGAAGTGCTCTTTTAGTGTTGTGCTCTTGAAGACACTCGCGCGCGTTCACTAGCGGAAAAAGTGAACAAACTAAGATTTAGCAATGTGGTGTACGGCTAAGATGGAACTAGTATGCCTTTCATAAAGTTTTTTGGGCCCTTATCAATTGTGCATCCAAAAGATTTTGGTATTTTTACAAAGAAGCTTTGCTTACAAAATCGTCTATTTAGCTTTTTCTAGGGAACATTAGTAACAATAGCCATGACTTGTTTGCTTCTATTGTTGACCCATTTCTTGAAAGTCATATCATTTTCTAAGTCCGTTTTCATTCGCCTGGTTACAGTCAGAGGGAGTTTACAGTTTGTCTTCTGCCGGAATTACAGATTGGATTGCTCGTTTCCACAGGAAACAAAACGGTATTTTGAGAACGTTAAGATATTATACGAGAAGATGAATTGATTCCAACAGGTCCCGCGTTCAAAAATTAGGACAAGGAAAATTAAGACAACTGATCTGACGAGTGAAACTAGAGGTTGCATGGTAATAAGATCTTCCTCTCAAGAATGTTGAGTTCTTGAGCTCGTTCAAACTTTTTTGTCACAGTTGCTATAACTACAAACAATACCACTGAGATGACTTCATAATGTTATTATTTTTTAGCCGCATTGAGTAAATAGGATAGGTGAAAGCACACGCTCTAGTTTCTTGAATTTCTGCCAGAAACTAGCAAAGTTTCCATGCTTTGGCCACCTATCCAAAGCAAGAGTACTCCGGTTCTCCAGTCTGGGCGTGCAGGATTATTCTCAACAGCTGTTTGTGCTTACTAACTGAGTATGCAAAAGCACTCTGAGTTTACTTTACCTGGAACAGCTTCAGCAACTGGAGGCGGCGTTGGACGTGCTGCAAGAGAAAACCATTTGTTAAAAGACAAGAAGTATCCCTGTCTTACCATACCGCGTCTACAGATTTCTTTTTATCTTTTCTAAACGGATCCCGAACAATATAATCATTCTCTGTAAAGTAATAGAAAAAATCTAAAATTTGTTGTTGTGCATGGAGAGAAGTCAAATGAACCTCGTAGCTCAATTGATTAGAGCGGCATAGACTATCTTTCATGGATTAGAAACCTAACGAGGTCAGAGATGGTTTCTTTTTCCTTTGGATAGTTTTCTTGGGTACGTCCACGGATGCCGAAGGGTGGCAAAATTTGGTTTGTTGTTAACCTTTCTCATTTTCTAAGTCAGCTGTATAAGGTTTGTTTCCCTTTTTCATTGGTTAAACCAGGTTGAGGCTTGTTATCATTTCCTCTTTTTCATTACTTTTTTATGGCTAAGCCAGCTTGAGGTTCGTTACCCTTTCTCATTGGCTGTTTTTAACCTTTTCTTATTGGCTAAGCCAACTTGAAATTTGTTCCCCTTTGTCATTGGCTTAACCAGCTTGACGTTTGTATCCCTTTCTCTTTGACTAAACCAACTTGAGGTTTGTTCCACTATCTCGTTGGTTAAGCCAACTAAAGCACATTAGAAAGATGATGGTAAACATACGCTGACACACTCCGCATGAAGCTGCACATGTCTTTTTGAGCTGTTTTTGGTAACTTCGGAGATTACAATACCCGAGTTTTTTCCAGTAGCCACACCCTGCGTGCTTATCTCCTCCCCCGACAGGGCAATCTGAAAAAAATGAGAACGTTTACTGAACCAAATCTCTGCCATAAAAGCATTGGTTACGTTTACCTACCTTCCCTTAAATCTTATACTAAACCATATCCTAGCCATGATCCCAATCCTTTGCCCAAGAGAAGGGTGGTTAAGTAATCAGGATCTAATCAGGGTCTATAGGAAACAAGCCATTCACCTCTTCCTTATAGAGTTAATGCTAAACTTTACCCTAGCTTTGAACTAACCTTACCCCTAAAGAAGGGTTGGATAACTAAATAGACTGGATCAAATGCACACTTCTGTAAAACTACCTTTTTCCAAAACTAAAGGTTTGGTGGTCGGCTTAAAAGGTTTTTGGCGCAGCCAGTCGTGTGAATAAGAACAGCCAGCATACTACCCAAGGTGACAAACCAAGCTCGTGTAATGCAGTCTGGGTAAATTCCTGAAACGCTATAAAAAGTATTTGTTCTCGAGCCCAGTGGCCTATTCTTAGGCTGGTCTGCGGTTTCTGTAACATAGAAAAATGCAAGAGCTTTTCTCCCCCTAGACTGGACATCAACCATTAACCAGTTAAGCTCTTAGCTAAAGCTGACAATCACTCGACTGACTGGTTCCTGGGAATCACTGAAAGAGGACGAAGAGAGCGTCTTAAGGCTTAAACACACTAACGTCTCGGCCGGTTTTGTTAATGGTATATAGTGGTTATAAAGTTTTCTTTACTCTTATATCAGTCTTCCTGTCATTCATAACGAGCTAACAGCTTCACTTACATGCCCGCTTAGCTTCCTCCACGAGCTCCTCTAGTGGCGGTTCAGGTAGCTTGAAGGTTTCTAGGTCCGCTTTCGTCAGACAGATTGAGAAGGCAGCGAAGAACCACACAAGAAACATCATGCTCTTCTACACCAAGAAAGAATATTCAGTTTATTGATATTACTTGATTTGAAAATTTCAATCGATACCTTGATTGATTTAATTGAGTGAGTGACAGGTTCGGCAAAAACAATCGAAAAATTGATTATTGATAATTTTCACAATGCATTATTTTGAGTGCTTACACGAAAATGTTTCGTTTAACTTTTTTAGTACATTTTGTTTATACTTGATTGGACTCATTTGGTAACGCATTGGATAAGTCTATCTAAAACTAATAACCGACTCGGCGATCAATTGATCAGTTTATTTGTATTAAATAATTGATTGATTGATTTGCTGAATAACTGATTGATTGATTTGCTGAATAACTTATTTCATCGATCACTGAGTTAATGATTGATGCATCACTAACATCACTATATGGTAGAACGTCTCTTTTTCAGTTTCAATCTACGTCACCGAGATACTAAAAGATTTATGAGCGGCTAGCTCCAGTTATCAACACGAGAGTGATAAAGGGAACATAAGATACTAAAGGAAAGGAAAGGAAAATCTGGTCAACCGTTTCTTTGCTAAGATGATGAGCAAAGTGAACAAAAACAAAGGAATAATAATCATAGAGTGTTGTCCTTCAGTGACATTCGAGTGGATACAACATATAAATTCGAGTGAGGCCTTACCACTGGAACGGGATTTCTAGGCTCGGGCCGAGCCATACTGTCCTTAAATCCCACGACCAAACTCCCGGCTGCCCCCGTAGCTCAGTTGGTTAGAGCGATGTAGATCTGTTTTGTAGTTTGTGGGTTCGAATCCCACCGAAGTCAGAGACTTATTCTTTTTCCTTGTTAATGCTGTAGATCAGCGACACTTGGATTATATCCCGCTCCAGTGTAAGGCCTCACTCTAGTTTATATGTTGTGTTCAAAGGAATAATAGTGTATTGCTATTAAGTATCTAAACCTAAATTAATACTGCGCAACCTCCCTAAGAAAATATAAAGCGCAGGGGAAGTATCTATTGTTCTTATAGGTTAATAATCATAAAGAGTAATAAATTGTTCTTAAGCAACTGTTCCCAGAAAAATATCAAGAGAGACAAATAATACTTCTGCGCGAATCGTATCTGACAAATTGTTAAGCTTTGGGTTTTTCTTCTTCTTAATGTTTGACGTTTTAAGTGTATTAAGAGAATTTAGGTTTTGATAAACCCTGTGGGAGTGAAAGTTATTCATCAGTAATGGTTTTGAAATACACAAATAAGTAACAATTAACGAGACGATTTTCCTCCAGATTAGCGACTTTATGGCGCCATTATCATGGAAAGAAAACTCTTTATAAACGCGAGTTCAATTTCCATAATGTACTAGACGTCCTTAGTGGGTTTAAACACACTGCAAGCAAGCAGCGTTCTACCGCCTTGCTTAAGTCTGGTAAAGCGCCTTAAGTAGATATTTCACTCTTTCACTTGAGCTCGCATTTATAACGAGTTCTTCTATTTCTTAAAAGTGGCGTCATGAAGTCGCCGAACGTCAAAATATTACATCGATAACTTTTACTCGCTTATGTATATCCTTACGGTGAATACCAAAAAAATAATTAAAAAGAAATGGTTGAAAATGCGGAAAATTAGGTTGTTGGTTTCATTAAATTAAAATTAACTTCAAACGTTTATTGGTAGTCTCTTTAAACTCTGCCGAAATCACAAAAATAAAGAATTTTTAGCATTTCGTTTAAAGCCAGTCGTTTCAAATTTTTAGTAATTCATTTTATGATTCATTCTTATTTGAATTTCTGTTACTATAAATAACTATTTAGTACCACTGAAATGCTTATTGTACGAAGTTGTTTGATTTATTTTGTTCTTTCATCATATCCAATGCATCTCAATTACAATACTGTAGTCTCAATCGTGAAATAGTTTAAACCTGTCACTTATGTGTCAAAATCAACTCTTGAAGTCTCTTTTTATTTCCATCAACTAGCGGACTATCGGGTGAGCCAGTTTGCTTGTGATATGGGTGTTGTTTAGCCGAAGCATGATTAATCAAAAACAGCGTGCTCCTTTGAAAATGTTTCCTTGTTTAATCTCAAAAATTTCAAAGAGTAATAAAAAATCTCTTCAACATTTATTGTCAAATTAAGTTTGATTTTTTCCTCCTTCTCTGGTTTTTGTTCAGTTGTCTTGGTTAAATAAAATTGGTAACTAAACGAACTTGAAGGAATTTTTCGCCAAATTTGATAAAAAAACTCGAAAAATTTACTATATTGTGCACCGAGGTAGCGCTACTTTGAAAAAGCTCATCTTTTTTATCCATGTAGGTATGTTTATTGAAAAACCAGAAAAGCACGGAATCAGAAATAATTTGAGATATTGCAAATTATGTTCACAAAGCTAATGGCCCGAGCTAGAAGCAATAATGTTTTGACTAGTTTTAAATAATCAGGTGGCCAGAAATTTTGTTTCATATAACAATAAATTTTCTTGTTTTTTTTTTAAAGTAAAAACTTAGTTATAGTTTTGATAGCATGATAAAATTTACAACAAACAAAACTGGCTTGTAGTTTGTACCGGATTACTTTTTTTTTATAAATTAATTCGATATGCTTTTGGGAGTGAGTTGTTAAAACTGCCAACAAGGTGCTAAAAAGAAACTGGGCTTTTCAAAAATTGTCTAATTGAAGAAGTTCAGTGTTGAAAAACAAAAGGACAGAGTTGCTATATCCTCCTCTACACAATGATTACCAACAGCACAATAAAAGCAGCATTTAATTTGTTTTAAGGTACAGCAAAGACTTATAACATGGAATGGAAGGGCGGGTGGATGGTTTTCGCTGCTTGAAACCCCAATTTTAATGAATGCAAGTTGTCCTTCGACACAAATTTAGAATTGTTACGTAAAGCCGTTAGTTTCCATCGCGCTTGGCTTCTTCGTAAAATCTTCGAGCTTATGAAATGATTTCATAAAAAAAAACAACAAAACAAAAACGCTTAAAACAGAACTGCTTGCAGATTTGTGAAATTAACCTTTTTGCATTGCAACAGATTGTTGAAAGAGCTAAACTTATCAACCTTTGACATTACAGTATTGTCTTAGCTAAACTAATTTCAGTTTGTGCAATAAAAAATCAAAGCAAAATGTACAACCCCGAAAGGGATTAATTTTTCGATTTTATCTTTTAAGGGCTAGACTAGTTAAAATGCTAAAGCTCTATACAAGGTCAAATTTTTTGTAAAAAAAACAATAGTTCGAACCGAAATACACCAACCTTAAAAGGAATCGACTCTTTTCTTCTTTTTTGGCTCCTCTCGGTAAGATTTTCACCTCAGACTAACCAAAAGATTTTCTACCAAAGGTCGTAACAGCGTCAGCAGAACGCAGCACGCCTGTTCAGCAAGTGGTTGGTTTTGACTGGCGGCTGGTGTCACTCTTTGAAGGTCAATTACAGTTTCGTTAATAAACCCGTTTCTCTTTGGGCAGGTAATCATGAATAATACGTCTAAAATTATCTACAATTCCGACATTTATGCATAAAAGATATATGATACATCTAGTACTAAGCTAAACTGTTGCCAAGTTCTGTATTCTAATATGATCTACCGATTGAGTACGACCTGATTTATGTGTTGTACAATAATGAAGTACACAAAAATTTATTTATAGGTGTCCTCGTTTTTTATCTTATCAGATCATTTCGCTAAGAGCATGTAGTTTATTGAAGTTGAACGCCTACAAGCGAATCTCAATATCAGCAGCCATTACACTTATTCTGTATTCGAGAAGCAAAACCAAATATTATGTTAGATAAAAATTCACATTTAGCACCAAAACTTGCTACAGTACTATAAATAGTGTGAAATTTCTATCTCTTCATATATCATGAAATGCTTGATTTGGCCCACAGACTTTGTACGTCAACAAGAAAATTAAAAATTTTTCATTTTCAGTTGTTCCAACAAGGTTTTCTATCCAAATTAAAATGAACTTGTTGTGACATTGGTTCCAAGTGTGTAAGACAAGAAAGTGCTTTTTAAACTTGGGTGCAGCGTTTAAAAGTGGAATTAGCTTCTTTATGAAAGACCAAAGGAAGCCGTGTTTGATAACAGCAACATAGTTGATAAACTGACAACAGCTGTTAATCCTAAACATGAGTTAATTTAGAATTCAGAAACGCTGCGGAGGTTGTCAGTTTTCCAGCGGAAAACGAAACAGCTGTGGTAAAGGAGCGAGGTTTATCTACAGTGTCGACATTTAGAAGCTCATCGCGGCACTTTACAACGGCGAAAGACAACAGGCAGTTTCAAACAGTGAAACATCTCTGAAATATGTCGTTAGATTGAAATCTTTCAGTTGTAAGTGGGTTCTTGCTAACCACCCATAGATGCATTAAAATAATCAAAGACCATTTACGGTGGCTTTTTAAAACATATTAGAAATCTTCAAAATCGAGATAAGCCCTTGTGTAGACATTTGCCCTATACCCCGCCTTCAAACTATACAATTTCAAAAAGATTGGAGTTTACAAGTGGTTAGTTTCGAAGAAGTACTTGACAGACTTCTTACTCACTTTGCTTTGCCAGTTAGTGAAAACTGCTTCATGCTAGTACAATTTTCATGACGGTTCGGCTTCATAGTTGAATTAACCGACTTTTATAGTTGTGGTTTTTACCAAGTATTAAACATTTCTTTTGGTAATAAAGTAGCCACTAACAATCAAAACGTATAACTTTTCGGCCTTTTAAAAGAGTATCGGTGTTTTTTAAAAAAAAATTCTAAACCGCAGTGAATGCCGCCGCCACAAATACGGAGCGATGATCTGTTGTGATAGTAAAACAATTGCACCAGTGGCGCTCTTCGAACAACAAAACGGCAAAGAAAGGCGTAAAAAAATTCAAAAAGAATTAAGTCTTAATTGTTCTGTCTGTTTTCAAAAGAGTTTTAAATAAAGCGACCGACTGCTTGTAGTACTGATTAGATACACTGAGAATATTTTGTATGTTGAGCAATGGTGCGCTAGTGTGTGTCAGCTGATAGTGCACGCTTTGCGCCGGGAAGTTTTAGTGAGTGAGTGTGCATATCGGCACGTATTTTAGCTGATACTTTGCGCTTTTAAGCTGATAATGCACCCCGTGGGCCGACAGTGCGTGAGTGTGTTAAGATATTTTCGTGTGTGTGTATAATGTGCGTGTTCGAGGACGTTACAGAATACGTAAGCATATATATATGTATGAGCTGATAATGTGCGTATGTGAGCTGCTAGTGGGCGTGTGTTGGCTGATAGTGCGTGTTTTTGAACATATTTGCGCGCGTGTAAGCTGATAGCGTGCGTGAGTGGGGATTTTGTATGAAAGTAAGTGCACGAGACTGTTATTTCCGTGTATGTGGGCCAATTTTGCGCGTGGGTAAGGTTATTTTTATTTGTGCAAACTCTAAGTGCCCGTCTGTATTTTCGTGCGTGTGGGCTGAAGTGCGCGTGTATGCTGCCATACTCTAAACTAAACTAAACTAACTTTATTTATCGTCGTTACGCTGGGAGTGGTTGCCCGTTCTCCCAAGCCAGTGGCTTTTGTTTAATCGCTCGACGGCACAAATCTTGGCGTGAAAGTCGATTTTGTGGAGGGAGGAAAACCGGAGAACCCGGAGAAAAACCCTCGAAGTCAGAAGAAGATCGACAAATCTTAGCCCACATGCAAACCCAGGATTCGATCCCGGGTCCACAGAGGTGGGAGGCGCGAGCGCTAACCACTCGGTCATCCTGACTCCCCTATCCTCCCATATTCATCCGCGCGTGTTTTTTTTTTTTTTTTTTTTTTGTGTCACACTAATTTGTTTGTTAATGCTTAGACTTGTTACGGTAACATGACTGCCACAAGCTCTCTAGTTTTGAACTGCAATATCAGTTGTTTGCAAGTTTATAGGATCAATTACAAGGACTGGTCATTCAATACCGTAATTAAATGAAATGTTTGCGAAAATTTTTACTAATTTACAGTGAAAAAAAACTTTTTTGTGCTTTGCTTTGGAATCATTTGTTAAACAGTTCAGCTCAAATGGTTAGATTTTTGAGTAGGCGTTTCTTGATAATTATAACTAGCTAAAGTTACTCAGACTGACAATGATAGTCCTGGTTGATGAGCCCCGAGCGTTTAAGGTCACGATGTTTCAAACACTCTCCTCGCTGAGAATTGGGAACATAATTAAACCTCTCTTGAATACTAATATTTCCTTTTATTAACTAAATACTGTCAACAAATGTGTACAGAGTTCTCCTACTAGACAATAGATTGTAATTTAGATGAATGAAAGCTGGGTTAGCAAGGTGGAAGAATGGGTTATGTTACCAGCCAGGTGCAGTGATGCCTCTTTTTCTTATCTTTCATTATTGCTCAATTAGCTAAGCTGTGGAGATATATTTATATTTCCGTCGATCCATTTTTAAAAGATTCTAAAGCTCGTTAGTTGTTTTTGGAAGAGAATGAATTTATGTGTTACAATTAAACTTTTGCAGCTTAAACTAAGAAACAGATGAATTTTGAAAGAGTCTCGGTCGCTCTTTCAACGCTTGTGCATGCCTTAATCAGTTAATGAACATGCTAGTCAGCTCTTAAACTTTCTATATCAGTTTTGGAAAATGAAGATTACATGGTTTTGAAACTTTATACAAAAGGACCTAATTTCAAAAATGTAGATAAATGTGAAAGAAAAACGGTAAAAAAAAAAATTTTAAACCTCTAACTGAGATCTCCCCGCTTAGACTCGATTGACTGCTTTGATCTTAGGACTTTGAGTTACAGATTTGAGACTAACTAGACTATTTTATATTTCAACTTTGAATTTCTTGTCAATTTTGTAAATTGTTCCACAGTTGTTCTCACCAAGTAACACATTGTCTGAAACGACAATTTTAAAAATATCACATGGTTTCATTGCGACAATCAAGTCAGTTCATGCATTCCGTTTATATATGTCGAGCAACCAATCTGCTCACGAGGTTAAAAATCGGTTAAAAAGCAAGGAAAAAAGCAAAAACATCTTGATCAACTAGCACTGGTCACTGATTTTTATGACAAGAAATCGTTGTTCTGTTCAAAACATTTTTTGCATAAATTTAGAAATCAAAATCATAATGCTGTTTGTCAGTTGGTGTCTTTTCCTCCAATTACTCAGCGAAATAATTTTAAAAAAACTAAAAACGCGGAAAATTTTTTCAATGTTCCTTTATGCTAAGAGAAAAGTCGACTTCAAAGGAATATTTCGAACAATGAGAGGCCGAACAAACCTTTTCTGAACTTCTACCACGACACTTTCGATCCGCTGTCCAATGCCACCAACCTAAATTGCTTGGATCATCGTTCAGGTTTAAAAGTCATCAGATTTTACGCTGTTTACATTTCATAGAGATATCACTTACTTTTCATTTAGCTATTAACATGATGAACAAAAGATAATTAACTATAGTTTGCCGACGCTAGTCATCGTAGGAGCATTTTCAACTTTCGAGAGAAAGAGTTTTTTTTATCCAAAACATTCTCTTTGGGCGATGCTTTTGGCAGTTTTAAGAGTTGTTAGTAACGTTCCTAAAAGATTTTGGAATCATGTTTTTAAATCAGAAGCTAAAATGAATTTTCGACTACAGCTTCGACAAATATTCCTTATACATCAAATGCTAAGTATGCCTTTTCTCTACGCATGAGCAAGTATTTACGAGCTTGTGAAAATTATGTTAAGATTTTTAGCGATTAAATGTTTTTCACCGACTTTGTAATTATCATCTTAAGTCCGACAGCTAGCAGTTAAACTGTATGAGGCTGGAACATTAGTATATTAACATTTCTCATGAACGTGTGTGGGTGAGTGGGTGTCTTGCATGTTATCATCATTGTATATGCACCAAAAAAGAAACCAGACTGGCTGCCTGACTAACTCCCTGTAAAGGATTGACCGATTAAACAATTGAACAACTGACTGACTGACTGACTGATTGACTGACGGACTGACTGACTGACTGACTGACTGACTGACTGACTGACTGACTGACTGACTGGCTGACTGACTGACTGACTGACTGACTGACTGACTGACCGACTGGCTGGCTGGATTGCTGGCTGGCTGACTGATTGACTGACTGACTGACTGACTGGCTGGCTGGATTGCTGGCTGGCTGGCTGACTGACTGACTGACTGACTGACTGGCTGACTGACTGGCTGACTAACTGACTGACTGATTGACTGACTGACTGGCTGGCTGGCTGGCTGGCTGACTGACTGACTGACTGACTGACTGACTGACTGGCTGGCTGACTGACTGACTGACTGACTGGCCGACTGACTGGCTGACTGACTGATTGACTGACTGATTGACTGACTGACTGACTGACTGACTGACTGACTGACTGACTATCAGGTGTCTCGATCACGTCTCAGGTGTTATAAATACTCTTGTGGTCGTATTCGGGATAGAAGCAAACTCATTTAGTTCGTAACTTTTCTTAGCTCAAGATGAATGAAAATGGTTTACCTGGTCGATGATTAGCCCCGTCAGTCACGCTCACCAACAGTTTGTGATATATAATGGCACGAATCTATTTAACAATTAGAATACGAACTTGCAATTTCTATCGAGTGATAGATTGACGAGGGCGAAGCCGAGTCGCAGTATCAATAGCCGATAGAAATATAGCGAGTATTCTAATTGTTTTAGTATAAATCTCTCGAAAATAAACAACAAAACTACAACTATTTGTAATCGGTAAAAAAGTTTTAATTTCTTCAAACAGTTAATGTTGATACATGTAGTTTTCGCGTGTAGATCGCTCCCGCAACAATCTGCCGATTGAAGTGTGTTTTAAAACTGTTGCTCAGCCTCAAAAAAAGACTTTTTTTTATAAAACAAACCCATATTTTCTCAGTTACAATTAAACTAACCCAGTTTACTGAAATCCCTATTTGCTGTCAACCCACACAGTTAAGCTGAGTCAAGAGCGGCTCAGAAAGTTCATCGTTTATTTAACCTTACTCAACTATCTCGGTTTCCTCCTTCTTAGAAAAATATTATTTTCAGAGAAATTCAGTTTCAGTGTTATTGTTTAGTTCGAATTTTCAAGAAAGTGTATTTTCGGAACGTGGTTCTTGTTTCGCTACAAACCTCATGTGGTGGGAGTGTTTTGGTTATGAAATCCGAGTTCGATATCAATTGATATCAATTCATTGAAATGCCACATGCATTATCAAAGTTAAGCGTTTTGTATCTATGAATATTCCAGTCTTTTTTATCTTAATAGTTAATATGTATTTTCTTCAACTAAATTGCTTTGAGGCAAACATAATTTTGTTGAAACTGAAAGATTTGTTTATTCTTGAGGTGTAATATAACAAACAACAAGAGAAATCTAAGAAAAGTGAAAATCAAAGCGTCGATTATTGTGAAGTTTGTGTTTCATTGCTAGGTCGAAGTTGCAAATCAGTACTAAACGAAGTGGCTATATAAGCGGTAGCCGCTAAAGGTCTTTATAAGACTAAATGAAAGCTTGTTATATATGAGGCTTACCCTAACCATTACTCCTAGCCCTAACAGTGATTTCGACAGTTTTTGGTTGCTTCCGTGCGTGTGCAACAGTCGATAAATTTCTTAACAATCCAAAATATCGGAAATAAACCTCGCTTCATGTCGAGCAGTCAAAAATTCTCGAAATCGCTGTTAGGGTTAGGAGCAATGGTTAGGGTTGGGGTAAGCATTATTTATTATCAGATTACCGCGTATTTAGTCTTTTGAAGACCATAAGCTCAGCTACTGCTAATAAAGAGTCTGTTGCATAACAGAAAAGGCGCCAAAACGCGACTGACTAAATTAAAGTTCTTTTTTAACAAAACCAAAAGTTGTAATTTGATCGAGTAAATTATGAAGAGTGAGCTGAAAATTCATCCCACAACCTTTTAAGCCATGACCACATTTCAATCAAAGAGAAAATTGCCTTCTAGCAATATATTTGAAATGTGCCCCGCCGGCATCATATGTCATAGATGGTTGATATGAATGTGGAGAAAAACAAAGACACCTGCGTGCAGGTATTTGTTGTTCTAACATCTATTTGCTTTTCAGATTTGATTGTCAGGCCAAATCTTAACACAAACATAATATTTTGTCCTATAACCTTTTTGTAGAGGGAAGAAATGATGATAATGCATAAACTCAAAAACTAATTTGTTATTGTTGTAGCACGAAGCTTGTATGAAGCCCATTGGTGTTAGCAAAAAAACACAGCCTATTTGGGAGTTCAAGGCGTATTGAATTTTGTTTCTGAAAAGAAAGGAACTTTTGTTATAGTTTCAAACCAAGGACAATCTAAAACCGAAAGCTGGTTTGTTCACCTTTAGAATAACAAAGCGAAAAACTGAGGGGAAAAATGTACTATTTACACGTGGTGATGCATGATGAATGGCGACAAATTTTACTGAAGTAGTGAAGAGTTGTTAAAAGTTGCACCACTGAGCAAACCTCCCTAAGCATCTGTCTAGAAATTAGCCAGAGGAAACGCTGTTCTGGTCTTATGGCGGAGGCTGCAACGATCCTTTGTGGGGAACAGTAGAATTAAACTGGATGTTGCTTGTTGTTGTGCCGGCTGCTGTTCACTGTTGCCTGAATCCGGCTTACTTTTTGACATTTTCGCTGCTATCCTGTGGGTTGTGGCGTTGATTCGCAATTGAAGCAGAGTTTGCATTTACTGTCAACTCACTCAGATATTTCAAGTTATCCATTTCTGCTTATACATTAAGTGAATTTGTTGTGTTTTCTTACAGCTGTCTTGTTTACTGAAAGTTCGAGTCGTCGACGGCCAGTGCTCGCTGAGCCTAAGGTTAGCGGTCTTTGTCGCTCTAAAAACGGAAATTTTAGCTCAAATTTATAAATTATTTGTTTTCGGTAGTAAATTTAGAGTTTGCCATTTACAACTTTTGTTTTCAGTCGAAACGAAGCTTCAATTTCTTGTTTGCTTAAACGATAGTTCTCACGAAATTCGCACTCCTCTTTCAGCCAATTGATTTAAAAGGCGTGTTACAACACCAGCACTATAATGGAGAAAGTGAAGATTGTTGAAGCTCTGTTCGATGAATCGTACAATACATCCTTGACCAGAATTGCCATGTGTTACCACTATTGCGAGAACAATCCAGATTTATTCAAGAAGGCAGTTATAGTAGGAGAAACGAAGCGTGTTTTCTCGTGAGCTGCTGATAAGATCATTTCACCTTTTCCTTTTTGAGCAACTGCATTTTTCTGACAAACAGTGGCAATGCACGTCAGTTTTTTCATATCCCGCTTTCAAATATTTAAAGATACGTGCTAAAAAATTATGGACGTAAAAATTATGTAATTAAAGCACATTAGTTCTGGAGTATCACGTGCCTTAAAATGTGATGCTGTTGGCAAAGAAGATTTTTGCTAACTTTGTGTTGCATCGCCAAAAAGTTTTTGCGCTATTTTTCACAGTGTTTTGTCTGAAGTTAAAATCTTCTAAAGTGTTTTCAGTGTGTATACCTGATTGATGAAAAGTTGTACAACAGTATTTCGCTTTTACGATTCAGACCCTGGGTTATTTGAAGAAAACGCGAATGAAAACTAGAAACGAAAAAGTTTACGTTTACTTGAGTCATTCCGAGAACAACTAAAGTCGTGCTAATTTTCATGTCCTTCCCCGGCCGTTAGATTTGTTTGAGACAACATGACAGGCTTCTTAGCTGATCAAATATGATTGGATAGTGTATGTACAGAGCAACAGGTGACCAATAAGATGCCATGCACAACCGAGCATGAGTGACGTCACTATGGTCATTAAGTTAAGATAGCTGCAGAGCAAGCCTTCTTCTGTAATTGCCGGTGGCCAACATGGCTGAAGTGATGAATCTCGCTGCGGCAGTTCTTTTTTTCTTTCTTCATATAGTTTCAAGTAAGCAAACGATCTTTTTCATAAGACTGAAATTTCGATTTACAGAGTTTATTTCTTTTCAAAGTTTTGTACTTTGCCTATCTTTTCGCTTAGGCTCAGGACTCTTTGAATGCTGCAACTTCGGTAACTTTGGATAATCTGAACTGAAGTTACAATATATGAGAAACGACTAGACATAAACTAGACTTTCCGGCCACTGAGCTACGATGTTTTTAGCATAAAGTCATGATATGTTCAACCTTGCCCTAACACCCACAAACTGACAAAGGACTTAGTTTCATTATAAGCTTCATTTTCAATGAAGTAAACTATTCTGTTCTAAGAAATGCGAAGTCAAATAGAAATTAAGATACCTTTATATTGGTCTCAAAACTCTTTTCTTGTTTGCTTGCAGGTGGGTCCAGTTTCACGCCTTTTAAACATCAGGAAGGTATTTTGCCACAAAATGGTTCCAAATCTATCTGTCTACCTTACTTAACTCTCTCTCTCTCTCTCTCTCTCTCTCTCTCTCTCTCTCTCTCTCTCTCTCTCTCTCTCTCTCTCTCTCTCTCTC
>JAOBAT010100536.1:0-15961 GCA_026413305.1 Hydrozoanthus tunicans
AGCACCTTCTCCTCAGTTGTTTTAAGATCCTGAGTGAAGGTCCGGCACCGGGAATCGAACCCGGGCCTCCCGCACGAAAGACTGGCGCCCTACCAACTAGGCTAACCAGGCGGCGGTTTTGTTGTAACAAAACTAACGCATTCTAATTTACAACAAAACCCACCTCCGCACATTTTGCCTTCACTCAAGGTACAGTCCATGTTGCTGCATTCACAGAATTTTCCGTATATCTTCTCCCCAGGATTCTACGAGTTGCAATAACAGTTAGGTAATAGAAAAAAACAACATTAACAATCCATATCCGTTTCCTCGCACTTTACCTTTGTTTTCTTGTTGCAGATGCACGTACCGCACTCGCAGTTTCCTCTATCGTTACACGCTGTCGAAACATTTTTACCCCTAAAAATAAAACATTTTTTTTAGTAAAACCGAAGTTATTCGGTTCAACGGTACTCATTCAGCATTGAAAACCGGCTTGTCGACAACTCGCGAAACCAATGAAACTTGGAAAAAGTTTTGTAAAGATTAACGAATTTCAACTCCGATGATCACAGGAACACTGTTTTTATAGTCATTCTCAAGGAGTTTTTCCTATTTGCCTGAAGGAAACATCGAACTTATCAAAACTAAAAATTGAAAATAGAAATTGAATAAATAATTCAAAACTCCTGCACCGCAAAAATCGACGAAAAGCGCACCGCTCTTCGCTGACTAAAGACGTGAACTATTTTTTTTTCCATGCATCTTAAGAACAAGACTAGATTTCTTATACAGAGTAGTAATAAAACACCTAAGGTTATAATTCAAGTCCATTATTCTTTGTATCGTGCAGAGAAACTAATAGCTACTAAGATTGTTTTCTGTTTTTCATTATTATAAACCTGAATTTTAGCAAAAAAGTTTTAAAACACTTTTCATTATGTTTCAATCGAAAATCCTGAAGACGGTTTCAACTCGCTTTCTCAGTGTTTTCAATTAATATGAATTAGAACGTTTACATTTAGTATAGGTGAACGCATGGGGGCGAGGAAAACTGAAAACACAATTGAAATTAATCCTAAATATTACGAGGAACCATGCAATTATATGTTTATGACCGTTACTAAACAAATTTTATTTATCCCCAGTTTTTTATTCCAAGATTTAAACAATCTCTGGAAACGTTTTAAAAACGTTTCTAAGGCATTTTTATGATTTTAAAAGTTCTCGAACAGTCTTCGGAGACTTTTGGAAATGTTCGGCCATTTTAAGAATACTTTGAAACACGAATAACTATCAGGGAACTGTAACTAATTTCTCAACCCAAAGTCCGTCTGACTCGAGTTCGATATCATTTCTTTTATGGGAACACGATAAGATTGAATAATTTCATGATTGTCATGTCTGAAAATTGAACTTTCTTTTAAAGCGTAAATGTCATCTACGGGTTTGTCCGGACAAGGCACACAAAAGCACCTCATTAAAGATCGGTTTTATTACAGTGTCGAGGACTGACATTCTTGTTAGTCTGTTAAACTAGCTGATAACTAATCACACAACAACAGAACAGGTTTAGTTAAGAGTAGATTGTCTGCCTTATTGTCGTTTATATTTACTTACTGCACTTGACGAGCACTGTTGACAAGGTTAATTGGTTGTTTCATAGTGAGATGTTCTTTAGTAGCTGTTTCATTCAGACTGAAGGCAATATTACGGTTAATAAGTTTAAAAGTGAGGTTTATTCTTCAGAGACAAGTTATAAGTTTTCCCGCTTTACATTCCACACACACCGTACTAAAAACCAAGGACAGTGGTTGAAGGGAAGGATAGGAAAAAAGGCAAAGGTAAAAGGTAAAGGTTAAGTGGTGCACTTATATAGCGCCTTTTCCAAATGAATGCTCAAAGGCGCTTTATAATGATCAGTTTACCCCCAGCGGACCGGAAGCACATTTAGGCGCCTCAGACAGCCGCTTCAAAGCGGTCCATGTATGCTGGTCCATTTACCGGCCCCGGAAGGATGGAAAGGTGAGTGGCCTTTAGCGGGAAAGAAGGTCGTCAAAATATTCAACCCTCGACCTGGCCGGGGATCGAACCGGGGACCTCAGGACTGGGAGGGCCAATAACTAAATCCTGTGCGCTGATTGGCTGAAAATCAGTCCAACAACTTCCCATACAGGACCGGGGAGTTATTGGACCAATTTCTTGTTAACGCGTGCGCGCACAGATAATCGTTTGTTCTCTTTTACTGATCTAAAACTGAAGCCATGTAATAAACATCATTTGCTCGGTCTGTCCAGGAAAATATTTCCCCTGACAGACCTCACACTCGGTTATTAAGATATTTATAGCAGAATTGTGCAAGATTTAAAGCTATTTATCTTTAGTAATATTTTCCAGACACAAGAACCAAGTGCCGCTCAGAAAGTTTACAAAAACTTCAAACCTGGTAGGCTTAGGGTTGTTCGCCTAAACCCTTTTCTTAGCAAAGCTAGAAACGCAGAGCAGTGTGGTAAAACACACAGTCGTCTCTTTGGGGTGATGGGTCATTTTAATTTTCAGAAAAAAGTTGTTTGCAAATTTCAAATTTGTGCTTGTTTGTGTGTGAAACTAACAGTATCATCAAAGATCGAGGATGAAACTTTTTGGTGAATACAATATTTTGATAGCAAGCCCTATGACCCTCCAACTCATACAAGATAGCTCCCAACTCCCTCCCTCCCCCTCCTCTGTGAGCTCTTGACGTGCACCTTGTAGCACGTTTTAAAATACTGGTACTTTTAAGAAATTTTAAAAGTAAATTTTATTTCAGAATGTATTATTAGTCATTCATTAAGAGATTTTATGGTCAATTTTCTGAGTTGTATTTGCGCTAAACATTTGAAAAACATAGTCTTTTAGTCTTTTTATTTTAACGGAAAGTTTAAGAGGAAAAAAGGAAAATTATTAATTTATCGTAAAAATGGCACAAAAAACATTTTTAAACATATGGTATTGAAAAGAAATTATGATCGCCAACCTGATACACAATGAATCGTCCTTGAGTTTTTCCTCCGAACAATCACACTTCTGGCCGCCCCTGCCGTATGATAATGGAGAAAAGAATGTTGTTAATAAATGGAGCACATACGATGTTTCCTAAAAGTTGCTAATAACAGAAGGCTTACCATCCCCATCCCTCTCCCCCTAGGCCAAATATATACTGACTAACTTAAACGAGAAGTCGCGTGTGTGGTTTCTTTAAGTATCCGAATAAAGTGGACAGAAGATTGAAAGACATTTTTTCTGTTCCAACAACTACTGCAACAAAAGCTCTACAAAAGAGCAGAATTTTACTAAATCAAACCCTTTAGAATGTAACAAACAAAAATTTAGAGATTAGAAAGTTTTCTCAGTGAGAAGCCGCTTGGCGGATCTTACCATCCTGGCTTGCAGACACAAATTCCACACTTCAAAGTTCCATTGCCGCCACAGTCGGGACTGTCAACAACCTGTTGGAAAGAACACAATCGTTTTAAAATGCTGCAGCACTCAAGTTGTAAAGATATTCTTACAATGCGTAGATATTTCTGTTTGTTTTACGGTCCATTAAAGACCTTCGATCGCTACCCACAAACCAATAGCAGTTCTAGGTATTAATTAACATTTAGTTTATTTTTTGAAATATGTTTGAGTAGCTAGCTAAAATCCACTTCAAAGTTATTATCCATACATATAGTTTCTATACGTACTGAGGACTACAAAAAACACTCTTGTTCTAATGAATGAATACTCAAGCTATGACACTAGCGTCGACTCCTTTATTCTAAAACTTGGCAAGAAGAAACTCTATACCTAGCGAGAGTTGCTATAGTCCACAAATAAAATTTATTCCCTGAGAGACACTGAATCCAGACTTGCAATTCCAGAGCCAAACACAAACTATTTAAAAAACAGTTTCCGCTATAGTGGTGCGATGCTGGAATATCCTCCAGTCGAGTTACGGAAAGCAAACGCCCCAAGTAAATTCTGAGGCATAAGTTTCTTAGCTAATTTATTGAAAAATTAACTACATATAACACGGCACTCTTGGAAAGTAGGTCTTTAATCTATTCTTCTTATTTTTTACTCATTTTTTAAAAATCTGTAAACAAACTGTTAACTGATAAAACTAGCAGTGAAAAGTCAAATCATTCCATCGCAGATTGTTCAATCTAGTCAATCTACAAACTACACTGATTGTAAGCTCACCTGTTCAGATTTTTTCTCACACTGACAGTCACAGATCATGTTGAGCTTTAGATCCACATCACCGAACGGTGTCTTCAGAGGAAAGCTGAAAGATTGGAATTAAAACATTCTAAAGGTCAAAAGATACAATGCATGTGTGTATCAGTATAAATATAAACATAAATATAAACGTAATTGAAAACGTAAATTTGTAAATGTAAATGTAAATTTTTAAATGCAAAATTGTTAACATAAATAAAAATTTTTAAATATAAATTTGTAAGTTTGTAAACGTAAACGTAAATTACTGAACATAAATTTGTAAACGTCAAAATAATTTTGCAAATGGAAATATAACTGTAAACGTAAAAGTTAGCGTTAAAAATAATGAAAAAAGAAGATTAAACGTAAACTGTATAAATTTAATTGCAAACGTAATCGTTAATTCGGCTATGTAAATTTGATAAGTAAATGTAAACTTGTAAATGCCAAAGTACGTTTGTGAAAGTAAACGTACATATAAACGCAAAATGTAAATGTAAAGGCAAACGCGAATATAAACGTAAAATACGTAAATTTAATAAAGTTGTAAATTTGTCAATGTAAATGTAAATTTGTAAATGTTGATGTAAATTTGTCAGTGTATACGCAAACGTAAATGTAAACGTAAATGTAAATTGGTGAATGTCAAAGTAAATTTGCAAATATAAACGTAAGCGTAAATATAAACGAAAACTTAAATCTAAAAGTAAATGTAAATGTGAACATAAAACTAATGTAAAAAGAATATGAAAAAACTAATGTGCATACAATTGTAAATGTAAATATATATTTAAATGCAAGCGTAAATGTAAACGTAAACGTGAGTGTAAATTTTTAAAATAAATGTTAAATTATAAATAAAAAAGTAAATATGTAAATGTAAACGTAAATTTCTGAACGTCAGAGTACGTTTGCAAATATTAACGTAAATGTAAAAGAAAATGTAAATGTAAACGTAAATGTAAAAGAAAATGTAAATGTAAACGTAAACGTAAAAGAAAATGTAAATGTAAACGTATGAAAAATTAATACAAATACAAATGTAAATGTAAAATAAATGTTAATTTGTAAAAGTAAATGTAACGTAATTATAAACGTAAATGCAAACTTAACCAATTAATTGTTAGTTTGTAAAATGAATAAAAATCTGTAAGTGTAAAAGTAAATAGAATTTAAACATAAACGTAAATATAAATGTAAACATAAATAAAAACATTAATGCAAATTTGTAATTTAAACGTAAATTTGTGAGCGTCAAAGTAAATTTGTGAATATGTAAAGGTTAGGGGAAACGTAATATATAAACGTAAAAGAAAATTAAAAAGTAAAATTTTAAAATAGTATGTAATAATAGTTTACTTAAGATAAAATATTTCTCATTTAGGCATAGTTAGGCTACTTAACTATTTGGTTTTTGAAAACACACAAAATACTTAAGGAACTGTCACACAACTGCTCCACTTGACACATAAAGATTTACCTGATGTTTCCGTCCAGGCACTGTTGTACGGATACAGTGACGTTGAACCGAACCTATACAACACCAACACAGAGTAGTTAACATTAGAGCAAACAAACTTGGCTCTCTCATGCAATATAAAACTGCGTTCAAAATGATTTTCCAAAATTTTTTCCAGCTATTAATTAATCTACTATTGGTAGACAATTTCAAATTTATAGTAACAGGGAGAAAATCGGGCTTTGAAAACAGTTGATTACCACTTGCAAGTGTTAGCTAAAGCCTATGGCCGTCTGTTGTCCTTAACCCTATAAGAAATGTTTTCTCTTCTAAATCGGTCTCATGATCAGAATTTTGGAGTACGAAACTTAAAAAAACTCAAAAGACGGTCATTAAAAAAAGTTGGGAAACTTAAGGATCGTTCATGGGTTACGGTTCTGAACAAAGCATCGTGCATTACACACGGTAACCTCCTCAAAGGAATAAACCGAGTAGACATCAACTCATTTGTACTTTATACTGCACTTTTGGTCTATTTTCGAGGACTTTCTATGGCCTGTACGGACAAAAAACTTAATGCTCTTACCTCTGAGTCAAAATCAACATCTGTACAAACACCACTGTTCTCAGTAATTGACCCATCACTACAAAACAACTAGCATACATAAATAATGTATCACAGTCAAAAACGATTGGCATACATTCGTAAATAATATACCACAGTCAAGAATAATTGACGTATATCCAAAACCAATATACCACAGTCCAGAAAAACTCGCATACATTCAAAATATCTACTTACGGGCAAATAGAAGTGAACTTCACTGTGACTCCGTCAGGTGGTGAAGCAGATATCGTTTGAGTTTTTACAACGTTCTACAAAAACAAGAAGTTTTCTTACGTGTTACATACTTCTTGTCCGATAAAAAGGTGACACTGACTTACATGCCTGACTGCTTAAAGGTACCATTTACATAGCGAACTTCAGCCTCTTCACGAAATTGATAATTTGTCACGATTATATGTACAATTTCAAAACTTAATTTGGTAATCACTACCCTTGTTTACATCAGAAACACGTTTGTCAAATTAAATGGTTAGAAATTTCTGCCGCAGTTTCAATCCAATTTACTCCACCTTGAAACCTTGGCTAGTTTCACCATCATCATTGCTATCATCAGCATTTCCATTAACATTGCTATTTCGAAGAATGTCAACCGACAATCTCCATACCCAATATAACAAACACACCAACATCACTTACCAGATAATTTTCTATGATCAAATCCACAATGTTGCTTGAATCCTCAGCTTTTCTTGCCGCTCTTGCACGTGACTCTGGCCCAAAAAACTGTACAACTTCCTGTCAAGGCAATTAGTGACCTTTAGTAGTTACCAAAGCAATCGAAATTCTTTTTCGCGCGCTTTAATTTGGCTCCCGTAACTGGTGGTATCCAAGGCTATTAGTTGAAAAGGTTCACATTGTGTTGTTTCTTTGAAAATAAAGTGCATTTTACCCAATGTTTTGATAAATACTGGTCAAAACAAGTATCCCCCTCAGGGTTGTTGTCTAGCGCTCGATATCCACTGCTATTCACCTCCTGTTCGGGGGATAGTTGTTACTTACCAAGAATGACACAAATATAAGAATATAAAGAGTAAGTACTTATCAAACTCATCGACTGAGTTAAGCTAAATCCCTCTTATGCTTAAGAGCCTCATTGGGCTGGCGCTTATCTACGGTTTCAGTAGTATAAGGTGGATGAGAGTCCTTGACTCCCCTAATCCATCGCAGGTTAGCCCCCAGTTGAAGCTGGTACTCATTTATACAGCTGAGTTGACTAGAACAAAGTCGGGTTAAATGTCTTGCTCAAGGGCACAACACAGTAGTGTGACCAGGGCTCAAACTCGCCACCCAAGGATTACGAGTCGAACACACTAACTTCTCAACCACTGCACCACCAACTTAGTTAAACCCAATCATTTTATTCTTACTGACCTTGTAAACTTGAACTGCTTCTCTGACAACAGCGAAGATTGGTACCACCTTAGATTCTATGATAACTTCTCTCACGTGACCCAGTGATGGATAGTCCTGATTAAATGAAGATGAAGAAAAGTTATTCAACAGTCTTATATCGGATGTCTGAGAAAGATTTTGAGGGTATGGTGGCCAGAAAAGATCAAGAACAAGAATTTCTGGAGAATGACCTGGCAGGAACCTGGGACCATAAATGAAACCTGACTGTGAGTGTTGCAAAGCTAAAAAATGGTGCTAAGTAACTATTAGCTGTCACTTTCAAGTAAGTTAGGTTTGGAAAAATCAAGAAGTTTAACAAAAACAATTTCTAACAATAAGAAAGGGAAAAAAGAGTCACCATTGTAAGATCAGCTGTGTACATTCCAGTCTGTTCATCCAAGTGACACTTTCCATCATTTGGTTTAACAATGCCTCCGAGCTAGAAATAAAATAACACACTAAGCAACATTTATGATTAAACAAAAGTGTACCAACAAAGTGTAAGCTTGGCAACACCCCCTAATGTTAATCTATCTTAGACATAATTCTTCGCGGTTTTTAAAACGTCTTTTTTCTACAGGTAAACCTTGAAGCTTCGGAACTTTTTAAGAGCAAAATAAAAGCAAGAAATGTGAAACAGAAGAGTGAAATAAGTAACTAATCTGCTTATTGCCATATTTCTTGGAACAAGAAACCGGTGCGGCGCTAGTGTTCCTTTTACCACTGTTGCATATCATGTATCTCTGTAATTTCCTTCTTTTCGAAACAGAAATCAACAAAAAAGGCTATGATTGTGTAGTATTTAGTTTTAAATTCATAAATCGCATGAAACAATTTTAGACATGAATAGTCCACTTGTTTTATGCCATGTTTCTTCACAGGCTGAGTGATAACTGAAAGTGACCATGCCTGGGAGGGGCGAACAATTACAAAGCTTATATTTGCTTTTAGATCTCTGCATTGCGAGCCCTTGGCGACAACCTACCAGGCCATCCCCTGCAAAATGGTATCCAGCATCTGTCACAACAAGCATCATTCTTAGAGCATCTGTCTTCTTCTGCCAGCCAATCAGCTATAAAGATGGAAATTCAAATTTCTAAGAACAGCAGGCCATGTACATACATAACCAATTCATCAAAGTTTAGGTTTTTCTTAAGAAATTAGGCATTGAGTTTCTAACCAAAACTAGCTTGGTTCGTCATTTGGTTTGCTCAAGTTACAAACAAGCGTAATAGAGTAAAACCGCTATCTTAGACAACTATGTCTGTAATAAAAGAAATATGCAAGGCTGTTTTACCATTTCTCATCATAAATTATCTGCTGAAAAAAAGTATTATCACAATGGAAGAGCAAATTTTGAAAATGTAATTGCAATACAAGAGCAATAGTTTCAACACCATCAGATTTTACAAGAATATTTCAGTGCTTTTGATCGACAATGCAACTTCAACTATAATAACATAATTTGATATTTCTGATGAGATTATCTAGGTACCCAAGGAATTCGTAGATATTTACAAAATAGACCCACTACAACGAACACTTTTTTAAGTAGTTATAGTGGTGTTCCACTGTAATATCATCTAATGCATACCTCATTACAGGTTGCGGCTTGCATGATAGCATCTAATGCTGCTTCTGGTGAGTCAATATTCGCAGATATGTTCATCTTCTTGATTGATGACTGTAAATTTTAAGAAAAAGGGGAGGCTTTAGACTAACTCTTCTGTTGACTATGTTGTCTCATTGTTTCTTTCAACAGACCTTTTGCAACAAGTAATCACATGGTACATTTAATGATATTCTGGGTGGCAAAGGAATGTTACAGACTCCAAAACAAGGCACAATTAACTAGAAACGCATAATTTTTCTTTGTTTTACATTTTCCAGTGGAGTCTGTATCAATGTACTATTTCCCGAAAAATACAGTTTACTATGTCATTTCGTCCCCAGTCTTTCTACTTTATGGGAACCACTTTTTTGCCAGACTTGTCTCTTTTTCGGGGAAAAAATCGCATTTCAAGTTATTTTTGAAGTTTTTTCTCTCTAATCCCTTTTTAAGACATGATAAGCTACAAAAATTTGAAAAATAAGTTTCTTTTCATAGGCACTTTAATAGAATCCGAAAAGCAGTCTAGTCATCCTCTTATCAACCTACTACCACGTGTTAAAAAAAGCTCTTTGCACCTGAGGAATCCAAGAAACTTGTGGCCTAGGATAAATACTGAGCGGTACAAATCGTAATTTTTAAACAGGCTCCATTTCAAATACCAATTTGTTTTGTAAATGCTTGTAATTAATTTTAAATTTAGATTTGAAGAGTTTTATATTTAGATTTTTATTTGTAGAAATAAAAGTGATGGGAAAATAAAAGATGAGTTCAAATATGTAAATAATCTTGCATTAGGTTTATTTAGTAATCAAAATTATCTTTAAAGCATCAGTTAAATAAAGATGCTACAGTGTTGGTAAACTTTTGAAAACAATTGTTAAAATTTACTGATAATGTATATTTTGAAAACTCACCTTGAACTTTTCAATATTTTCATCAAGTTTTTGAGCATGTTTGAAGTTGAACGGTTTGTGATCCTTAATACTAAAAAGGAATATGAAACTCATAACTACAACACATAAACCTGGAAATAAATGAGTTTGTGTTACCAAAGAGAGCTAAATTATCTTTTAGCACGGAAGTTTCTCTAGATTTTTGAAACTGTTAGTAATTCTTGTAACATTTAGTGACAGTACTAAACTACTGTCAGTACTTATTTAGAGCTACTGCTTAAATATCTTGCATTTACAAACTTTGCAACTTACCCAGTGCACGATATGTAGCAATCATATTAAAGTTGTACAGCACGAATACTTCCAAGAAAGAAATTTAATGTCTTCTTGGTTTAACGCATCTAGATAAACATGAATTACCAATGCCCCTGGAAGACACAGTTGACGCCAAATTTCACAATGTCTTGAGGAGGCCGATTCCCAGTTGATTTTATGTCCGATTTCCAGTTGATTTTGTGTTCTTGATTCACTTATAATTTGTTGCTTAAATAAGGTTTGGGATGTTGTAAGAACATTTTCTGACAGGAAATACAGAAACGGAAGTCAAACTCAAAACCTCTGATTGATTCAGGAAGCTTTAACCTACTGAGCAAGCTCACTTAGCTTTGTTCTACTGTAGAAGAAGAGAATCAGCCCAGTTATTCCAAAGAGGATTGGAATAAAACAAATAGGTTTTGTAAGGAGTTAACCTAAGATTATTTCTAGTCAACCTTTAAACAACTCGACCGATGGTCATTATACTTATAACTCTAAGTTTGAGCTATGCAGTCACATTTTACTTTCAAAAAAAAAATTTTTAGATCAAACAAACACGACTATCACTTGAAATACCTAAGTTTCAGGGCATATATACCAAGCTAGCACAGAATGTCCTGTATTAAAATCTAACCACTTCTCACTTGGAAAAAAGAAAAAAGGGGGAGTGAGTTTAATGTATAAATGTTGTTATTTTAAGTTGCTTTGGAAAGCATGAAGGCTTTACCCCTCCCTCCTCGTCATAACAGTTGGTAAAGTAAACTTGTACATGAAAAAATTAATTCAAAATTAAAGTAGTATTGGCTTACAATGTGGAGTGATAGAGACCTTAAGCAACAAGGATGGCAACATCAATGACAACAGCTAACAAAAAACACACTTCATGCCTTCCCTTTTTGATCATGTAAGCTAGTTTTCTTTCTTTTTTATTGAGCTATGTGTTGTGAACAGAAAAAGATTGAAGTTTTTTTTCTTAATAGTAAATGAGGATTGGCTTTTCACGTTGTGTTGTTGTAGCGTCAAGACAACCGTGTGTAGGCTGGCACTCGGTGCATTCACCCAACGTGCGTAGTTATTGTTGTTCACATTGCTCTTTGCTGGCGTTTGCCGTCTTCATTGCTTAAGGTCCCAATAATGCCTCTAAAATAATGCAAGCTTACAATTTCTCAATGGTGTCAATGTAAGGAGCGACAGGCTTATCCACAAAAGCACCAAAACCAAGACGAAGTCTGCTTGTTATATTTTTCATTTCACTAGCTGTAAACAAACAATAATGATGTGTACGTGTAAACAATTTATGAATTACTGTAAACGCTCTATGTGAGTCCCGGGAGCTTATTTACTTTTGGCTTTCCAGATGGATGGCTTAGAGGGGGGCTCATTTAAAAATTGTCATTAGTCAAATACAGAAACATGAAGTTCGGTTACCAAACACGTTTAATAGCAACTAGTAATTTTGTGTTCCTCTGGTGTTTTAATCAACACTTTTCAAAAACTTCGAAAGATAAATAACCGTTGACAAAATATTTTTTGTTTACAGGACGCCTTGTTTTTAGCTTCATCGTCTTTATGCTGGGAGGGGGAGGGGGTTATTAGAGAGGGGGGCTTATTAAAAATTTGAAGCTCTAGACGGGGGGATGTTTGCTTTGCTATTGCTATTGCAACATCCTCAGTCCCAGCCCTTTTTTTGTTTTGAAGTGAAAACATTGTTTTGGCACCAAAATATAAAATAAAGTCTTCTCTTTTTCATCATAAATAGCGAATACCACACCAGATGATTCAAGAGGGGGGGCTTATTCAAAATCTGAAGCTCTAGGAAGGGGGATTATTAGAGTGTTTACGGTAAGAGGAGAGCAAAGGCAATAACTGTCAAATTGACCTGAGCATATACTCCCTTGTAGCTTCAAACCTGTATAGGTTTTTATACATGATGGTAATAACCTCTTGATGATGTTTAGGAAGAAAACTAGAAATATTTTATCTGAAAAATAGGGCGCTATAAAGATAAATATTGTTTTCTCGACACTTTTAAATTAAAAAGTTAAGTAAATTATATTCAACCAACTCCCTAGGTTAACTTCTGGTTACCTTGGCTGAGTAATTTCTGTGTAAATCATAAGAAAATAAAATTGTAAAAAGGTATGAAAAAGAAATTTATTCGAATAGAAAATAGTACTTTAGGATTTTTTGTAGGAGCAAAGAGGCAATTCACTTGACACTGATACAACTGAAAAGAAAAATACAAAACGATGAACAACACTGTTTAAGCTTAGACAGAAAAATAGAGTCAAAACTTACAAACCTAAGTAACCAAATTTTCAATTACTGTATGTTAAACAGACTACAGTTAAAAGCAAAACAGTCTTTATCACTTGCTTCTTGATTAACTCAAAAAATATCCAAAACATCCACTATTGTCAACAAATTGAAAAACAACATTTAGAGTTTTATGTGACCATCTGAAGGGATCATTTCAAAATGTAGCAGCCATCAACTCCATACTTTTCTTTGAAAGAAAAACAATGATTCGTTTTGAATATTTTCTAACCTATTGCGTCAGCAAGCTCCACAATTTTTTCCTTGTCCCTTTCCATTGACTTTGACAAATCCATAACATAGTATATATCGACTGGATAGTTCTTTGGAGTCTTTACTCTGACTGTAAAATCTGGCGATGGTTGACCTGGAATTCAAACAAGAGATAATGGCCACTAAATTTGTCTTATTGTACTTATTAACAAAAACTCAATATGTTTCATAAAACATTGATGACAATCAAGAAGTTCATCTTTATAACAACTAGCCCCATGACTTTGGAATAAAGTCAAAATATTGTTGTACAAGTTCAAGACTCTTTTCTTGGTCCAAAACTTGAAATTATTGAACAATGTTTTCTTTTTTTCGGCTAGTTGTTATAACATGATGTATTTAAAACTGTCAGATCAACATGAATCAAGAAATTGTCCAATCAAAATGTCAGTACTATGAATCAAACCTTGATGTTTGACGACATATTTTACTTCGATACTACTATTAAAGACACAAACATGTTAAAAATTTTCTTAGGAGAGCCATAATCTCAGATTTGTATTGTCAACATCAGAAATGATTGATGATGTACATGACTGGCAAATTAATGGGGAAATCACTTGTCACTATCCCTTGTGTTTATGCTACCATGTCAGCAATAATGTCATACTCAGCAGCATGTCCTATTAACATTTTGAATTAAATTTTATCAACTGACTTGATTAATAATAATAATAATAATAATAATAATAATAATAATAATAATAATAATAATAATAATATCTAGCGAGCTAATCGCCCTTACTTGCAGCCATGGACTTAATTGCAAAGGATGCAGCTCAACGAGGTCGGACCGAAAGCATGTTAAGGCGCTTATTGCTGCTGCTATACGGCCCATGCATGACCTCAGAGCACAGCTCCAAAGCCAGATAGAATTAGCTGGGTGATCGATTTTGTTGAGGGAGGAAAACCGGAGAGACCGGAGAAAAACCCTCAGAGTCAGATTGAGATCGACAAATCTCAGCCCATAATCCCGGATCCACAGTGGTGGGAGGCACGAGTGCTAACTGCTTGGCCATCCTGACTCCCCCTTTGCTAATCATGCACAGTATATTTACTCTTTTGGCAGCAAAGTGGCTGAGTGGTTAGCACGTTTAACTCGTAATCCTAGGGTCACAATTTCAAGCCCCAGTCATATCACTGTGTTGTTTCCTTAAAGTGCATATGAAGTGAAAAGTTTTATTACTTCAATGGATAGACCTTGCTAAATGATAGATTTTAGCAATTTTTTTTACCGCTGTTCCTCAATTAGCAAGGTCTATCCATTGAAATAATAAAATTTTTCATTTCCTATGCACTTTA
The DNA here is from genome assembly GCA_026413305.1 of Hydrozoanthus tunicans. Lineage (NCBI taxonomy): Eukaryota > Metazoa > Cnidaria > Anthozoa > Zoantharia > Hydrozoanthidae > Hydrozoanthus > Hydrozoanthus tunicans. The sequence goes on from JAOBAT010100536.1 coordinate 14,418, forward strand.
AGCAAGACACTTTACCCAACTTGTTCCAGTTGACTCAGCTGTATAAATGAGTACCAGTTTTGCTGGGGGGCTAACCTGTAACTGATTAGAGTCCTGCCCAGGTGGAGTCGAGAACTCTCATCTGCCTAGCACTAGGAAAATCTAGATTAGCACTGGCCTAATGAGCCACTGTAGGCTTGAGAAAGGATTTAGCTGTATCCCAATTATTTATTTCGAGTACAAGAATCTTTTTTTCCATTTCCAAACACTAGAAAACAAGTTATTCATACCTGGTCGCACATTGACAGTTACTTCCTGAGGTGTTACTTTGGTGTTATTGTCTAAAGGTTTGCTCTGAAATACAGTGGGTTTAAAGTCAAATCCATCATCTACTTTCACATATTTTTTTATCCTTCCAGACTAAGGGTGCATTTGTTTGGGCCCTTTTCTAGATTATCAAGGAATACATGGAATAAAAACTGTCTGATTCTTGTGGCTGTTTTTCCTGCAAAGTTATGTCAGAATAAAACATTTGTCAAATAAAAAACTCTTTTTAATTACAAATTTGAATTAGATATAATTCATCATTGCCCTTACAATTTGAAGAAAATTCATAATTTTGTTCTTAATCCAGAATAGTTGGAACAGGCCAAAACAAACACACCCTAAGCCAGTGTACAGTAAAACCAAAATCTGACTCCCTCTGACACATAAAAAATTTAAGTAATTTTGTACAGTAGTGGGATAATGGGAACTGACCAAAGTGGCTGAACAATTAATGATAAGAAAAGAAATTCTTCTTAACTTGTTACAAAAAAGTATGAGTTCCAGCTTGGAGAGTTTACTAACACAACATTTGTGGTGTTTGGGGCCGAAAGTGGTAAGTATAGACACATTCATTACTGAACTTACATTGCACATATCGGTACTTATTCTTTTTAAGGAGTTCAGTACATACATGTTGTAGTGTTTATCGACAATATACTTGTTTTCCTAAACATTTTGGTATCTAAAGCTCAGAAATGGACTGTCCTGACTAATGTGAGGTTACTATACTAGTGTGTTATATAAATACCTGTAGCCACATTTTAGTTCCTAATTGCCCTCTAGCACATACAATAAAGCACACTACAACATTTGCAGTGGAGGTTCTGCTACAGCAGTCCAAATATATTTCCATTAGCTATCGAATACAGAGTATGTATAGCAAAAATTAAACTGACTATGAAGCAAGAACCACAATGAAAAACCTTGATATTGCACCATTATATATACATTCCTTATTACCATAATCACAAACAGCTCTATGGATTAATAGAATATCAAATAGTTCTATTTTGTATTTCTCTTTCCATTCCAGTTCACTGTCATTCATTTTTTATTACAAGAAAAATCCATATGATTTCATAAACTGCTGAATAACTTACATATCAAGGAACCCAGCCTCATATGGAGGCAGCGCCACCTGGTTAGCCTAGTTGGTAAGGTGCCAGTCTTTCGTGCGGGAGGCCCGGGTTCGATTCCCGGTGCTGGACCTTCACTCAGGGTCTTAAAACAACTGAGGA
>JAOBAT010100547.1:0-15959 GCA_026413305.1 Hydrozoanthus tunicans
CGACAAGCAGTTGTCAACTTGTGAACGTAGTTCCCAGTTTCTCAACTAACTTCGAAATCGGCCCGGCCAAAGTTTTGCGAAATCCACTGTAAAATGGCCGACAGTTGCGGTTTTCGGGCCCTGACAGGTAGTTTCAACTTTGCTTGTTTTCTCATTAAATAAAAATTGCCCAAAACTTTTAATGCTATTTTCGAAAAAAAGTTCACCATAGGGGTCTTTTGGACAAAGTATGAGGAAAATGAAATTTTCAAACTGAAACTCTATGCTAAACAATTATGGACATCCGCTCTTAATATTTATCCAAATATTACTCTTTATTTTACAAATTTCCATCCTATACTGTTATATTCCATTCTATACTCATATTATCTTTGAAAGATTTTACCACCCTGTAACACTATTTTGCTCTATACTTTCATTCAGATTATATTTGCCTGGCCAGCTTGCTTTAGGCTAGCCAGGAAAAAGCTGCCATTTATAAAGAATGTTTATTCAACGGAAGGAAACTGCAGTATTCTATAATCGGAAAAACCCAAACTAGAACAATAAAATTTTAAATTACTCTTAAAGGCTTTTGAAAATGGAATCAGGTTAATCACAGTTGAATTTTTGTTTTTTCTGTGTCCACAGGAGAATTGTTGTGTTGAAGTGGGAAAACTGGGGGATAAAAAAGAAAGCAAAGTATGAAACTTAAGATTCTGTCGAAGATGGAATGTTGAAAATATCTGAAACCTGAGCTTGAACTAAGGTTGGTATTCATTTAAAGAATAACTGTAATTGTTTGAAGAAATACCCAGCCTATCTCTGGCCTACTGGGTGGAGAAAAAAGAAAGAAAAAAATAAACAGTAAAAATCAAGTGAAGAATATTAAAAGCATCTGAAACAAAAACATCAATTTGCACATGGTTGACAAAAAAAAGAAATGCAGCTGAACAGCCCCTATCTTGCTATTGACGGAACAAAAGAAAAATGAGAAATAAACATCGAAAGCCAAGCACAGAACAACTGAGCTAAGAAAAACTAAGGTAATATTTACCTGATTATACGAACATTTTTAATGCCCCTTCTTTTGATGAAAATTAATTACTTTACAGTAAGTATGAAAATAATTATACTTACATTGAGCTTATTGTGTAAAGGATACAACTCCCCAAAAGGAATATGCTATCCACAGATCAATGTTTACAAAAATGTGCATACTATATTACATGTAATCAAAAGTACACATAACCAAATGAGAGAATTTCTTTTCTTTATAGTCTAAAGCCTTCATAGGTGTTCAGTTTAGCCTCTCTCTTTGCTTTGGGTAAGTATAGGGGCAGATTTTATGGTGATGAAAGTTGTTTTTCCATTCTGATACGAGCTGTGATTTGTTGTCTGTTGTTATTTTTTCAGGGTAACCATAAATTGAAGTATTGTTTCTATAGCACCTTTTATCACCACCCTTATAAGGAAAAGATGATTTATTATATTGACAATGTTATGTACGCTAGAGTAGATGAAAACAGTCAACAACAGTGTGGCATTTTGTGTCACATATATATTGCTCATGTTGTGGTGGTGATGCTTTTGCACTGAGTACATTTGATTTCTGTATCAGCTTCTCATTTCTGGTTTTCAATGTCAGGCCGCAACTTTCTCTCTCTGCAACTGTTTGTCTTCACCATGCCTTGATAGCCCTCATGGGCAAGCTGTGGGATCTAGTTGCACAAAGCACAGTATGCATCGCAATTCTCTGGCCTTGAAACAGAATGCAGTTAGCTGCTGCTAACTCTCCTTGGATGCTGTATAAATACGAGGTTGCGTTTCGGTTTCTCTACCAGGTATAGCATTCTTTACAACCAATCCTCTGCTCTGACTTGTTTAGATCTTTGAATATGATCAGACAAAGTAATTCGGGACAGGAAAAGAAAAGAAAAAGAAAAGAAAAAGAAAAATTAAGGCTCACTTGCTACAGCATTTATATGACAATGGAAACTATCCAGAGGCCGAAAAGCTAATACAGTGGATGCTTAAATTCCAAATATCATGTAGATATATTAAAAAAGGTTATGAAACAATTGAATACCTAATACTTCATGTAAATTTTTGTAAAGAATGTTATGCAACTAGAACGTAAAGATTTCTTTTTCTCTTTGTTTTTTCCCCTTATTATTTTATGTAGTTGAGGATTTTACAAAACTTTTTCTTATTAGCAATTGACAATTCATCTGCCTCGACTATCATTGATTGCTATTTACTGGTGTAATTGTCTATATATCCTTGTAAGAATTAATTGATTCAGTAAAACAAACAAGCAAACAAACAGGATGCCGGCAGGATTTCTCAACCCTGGCTCAAGTATTGTTATAAGCGTTCAGTTCTTGCTGGTGGTTTGGCTTTAGGCCCATAAAAGATCTCAAGTGGCTTGTCTAGAGTGAAATGTAGTGTATAGAGTGAAAATCTCTTGCAGCCCTATACATTCCCAAGGGCTTCTCTTTCTGTTTGGTTGTAGAGTTGTTGCTTATCTGAAATAGTTCAACTAGCATAATTACTTTAGTATATCTATTATGCAATTGGTCGACTAGACTCATCTAGTCCAGCCAAGGTCAAAAAAGCTCCAAGGTCAACTGGGATTGTGTCAAAGCTCAATTCAGTTGGTGTATTTGGACCATGGTGGCTCATAACACCATTGCTAGTCGTACTGTCTTTCAAATCTAAATGCTTGCCCTTGTTTCTCTAGCTGTCCATTTCCATGCTCAGTCTTTCCTCATGAGTTGTCACAGTGGCTCAAAAGTGTTGGTGAAGGCAAATCGGTTTTTTTGTATGTAGTCAGCCAGTAGGCTTATCAAACTAATTTTCAAAAACATTAGCTAACTAAGGTAGAGGCGATACTCAATAATAAGTTTGAATTCTTCTGCAAGAGCTTCTTTATCACTTCATCAGTGCCAAAAACTGTAAGTAGTTTAAACATCTTTAGAAACTGCAAAAGGAATTATCAAAATTCCCTAATTATTTTCGAAATGCCTCGAGCGAGTTCTTCATCAGAAGACAACAAAGCCTTTACTTTGGCATCTTGATATTGATCATCTAATACTGATTGCATTTAGTAATGTCTACAACCATTGAGGTCCCTAAAAAATGGAACGTTGTTGAAATGCCCTCAAAGTTTTTTTTCAAGCTCTGAATGGAGTGAATCCTAGAACAATCTTTAGAGAATGTAACAATATAGAGGGTGGCTGTTATCGTCTGTCAGCTTGGCATCATGGGGCCTGATTGGGAATGTCCTGTTTGCAGCACGAACATTGTCTTGTTCTACTAGCTGTGACGCCCAGCATCGATTGCTCTCCCCCACATAAGAAAATAAGCTGACCTTGCACTCTACTTTGTAAACTATCCCTGTCATTCTGTTCTCGGGTGGTCGATCCATCAGCTTTTTGAAATCAGAAGCTAGTTTTGCCACAGGCATGAAAACAGTCTTGATATTGGTTTGTTTCAGGTCTTGTTTCACCTTATCCAAGACCCCTTGCCCATAAAGGATCTCTGCTGCTCTGGCAGGATTGGATTGATTTTCCTGCTGATCGGCCATCTGGTGAGGAGTGGTGCTTTAAAACGCAGCTGGGTACCAATTAGTCTGTGTTCTTTCTTGGACACATGCTCTCTCCTGGGGTTTTGGAGACTGGTTTGACAGGTTAGTTTCTGACGGCTCATCAGTGTGCTAACAGATCGTCTATGTTGCATGGGGTGGTGAGAATTGAATGAGAGGTATTATCCATGTGAGAAGTTTTACAGTAGACCAGCATCTCAGCTCGCCGAAGAGGGAGGTTGGAAATACTTACTTGAAGGATGCAGTTGTTTGCTTCCTGGCCACCACAGTTGAGCGCGCCGCTTTGATGGGCAAGAAGCAAATGATCACGTTTCTCTGAGAGTGGAAATACTCTTGTGACAAACACAACGGTTTGCTTTCTATCTACTACAGTGAGCGCGCCACTGTGGTTGACAGGAAGCAAACCATTGCGTTTGGTGAAAGTAGTGTTTCCACTCTCCCTGATGAACGAGCTGTAGTGTATGTCTACCGTAAAACCACTCACATGGATACACGGATAAATGCCTTTAATTCCGATTCTCACCACTCCGTACAGCATCAACAATCTGTTACCACCCTGATGAACCGTTAAGAAGCCAACCCTTCAAACTAATCGCCAAACCGAGGAATGAGCATTGGTGGAAGGAAGAAGTCAGACTGGTGGGTACTCACTCGCGATTTCAAGCAGTACTCATTGCCAGAAGACCGGTGAGCTGGAAAATCGATCCAAACCTGCTGGGACAGCAGTAATCCAATATGCACACAGGGTCCCGGAAGAGGTGAACCGAGTCCTGATTCAAAACAACATCAAAACTGTTTTGGACCTATGGCAACGCTAGCTTCGATATTCATAAGGCTGAAGGATCTACCATTGGAGAACAGAGTGAGGGGTGATGGTGTACAAGGTAGAGTGCAAGGACTGTTCATTTTCTTATGTGGGGGCGAGCAAACGTTACTGGGTTTCACTGTCAGTAGAAGACGGTCCGCTTCATGCTTCCAGCAGAACATTGCCAATCAGGCACAATGCTTAGGGAACAGACCACAATATCACCCTAGACACAGTCGCATTCTTGATCCACATTACTAAACGCAATGAATCTTAAATGATTAGTTTTAACAGATCAGAAGCAAGATTTTCATCGCTCTGTGATGAAGAACTAACAGATGGCACATAGAAACTTGGGAAAGTTTATAATCTCTTGATGTTAAATCAGATATTTTAACTGGATACACCTTTGTTACTGCATTGTTTTAATTTATCCACTGTATACTAATAGCCAAGAGCTTTTTACCAATCTGTTCTTATCTCTGTTTAATAACTGCTACTCCTCATTTCCATAAAGAACAGGCGGCCATTGGACATTTCACATGAACCTAGTGCAAGAAAGCTTTTGCCACTTCACAATAAATTGAACCGATTCGTAATATCAGTCCAAGTGATGTTTTGTTGGAGTGGAATTAACAAACCACAGGAGAAAGCGTTCCAGGATTTTTATAGGCATCTGGTAACCAGTACAACAAGGAGTTTCTTCGACTCTGCTACCATTGCTAAATATTCAGTGTGTAGTGGTGCAAGCCAACATGTAGTCGGGTCATGTTTAATGGCCAGTGGTCGCCCTTATTGCTAGGCGAGCCACATAGCATCAGGTACTTAACAGAGTTATGGGTATGTTGATAAACAGTTCTTTTCCAATGTGAAGGACCTTGAAAAATCAGCACATTTCTTAAAAGTGTATGTGGATAACATATAGTACACTACAGAAAGAGTTTTTTGCTGTGATTTGGAGTAAAAGTAACTCAGCATTGATGCATTGGTTATCAGACCCTTAATTAAATAGATTGCTATCTCCTGTGACTTGTTTAACTCTCATCTGATATCTTTTCAAGTGATCTTCTGAATAGGTTCCCACAGATAGTGTATAGAAATCCATTCGAATGCTACAGACCTAAAGATAAGAGTTAGTTGCTTTGTTTTTCTTTATCTGACGAAGAATTGCTGTTATAAACTATCTGCGCTCTTACAAGATTGATGGCCGTCTTAGAGTCAGGGTTTGATGAAGATGATGCAGAATTAGAAAGCGTATCAAAAAAATGCCGGCATTGTTGTTTGCTTTTCTTTGTTTTTTTATTTATTTTAGCAACTTTTTGGTTTTACTCTTATATATTTATTCTCTGGCCAGAAACTTGATCTTACTGAACCTATTGCAACCTCGGTAAAATGACTGTTTTCAAGTAAAGGGGGCTTGCAAATGAAATTTGATCGAAATAAGGTAATTTGTGTCTAAATATGTTAGCTTAATCTTGTGGCTTTCTGTTTTTTATTGTTCCAATTATGGTTGGTGTGTTCGCCATTTCTTCTCTTTTCCAAGTCTCTCATCCCATTTAGTTGGTTGACTTATTTTTCTTCTTGGTTTCATCTTTGTTTTAGAGACTGCATCTCATTTCACATCAGTTTTCCCTTTCTAAAGAATCTTTAAAAGTATTATTTTATCATCCTGGTCATGATCCGCAGAAGTGCAGGGTCACGCAATTTTTTTGTCTGTAGCCAGCTTGTAGGATTATCAAACTGGTTTTCAAAAATCAAGGCTAACTCAGGCTGAGGCGATAAACCAGTGATTTGGTGAATGTTCAGGTTGTTTGGCGAAGTCTATAACAGTGATTTATTTTTTTGTTTTTTCATCTTGTCACAAAAAAGTGCTTGCCGCGTTTGGTAGAAAGAAAAATCACTGAAGTCTCGAGATCGTCGAATTTCTCGTAAAATTAATTTTTGTTTGGTACACCCTAATGTAAATTTAAATTCTTCTGCAAGGTGCTTCTTTATCTCTTCATTTGTGATCATTTTAGTTGATATAGAATAGTACTTCATAAGTTTCGATAAACGTTGGCTTCTTTTCTAAGTACTACCATCATTGGCGCAACTTGCTAACTCAGTGGAACTGTTTCTTGAAAGATAAACGTAATTGTTCAAAGAATATCCGAGGCAGAACAATTGTAATCAAAGTTTCCCAAATTATTTTCGAACTGCCGTCGGCTAGTTTATTCTTTATCAGGAGAATAAATTTTAACTTTGACGTCTTAATATTGATCATGTAAGACTATTTGCATTTATAGTATTTTCGAGAGCCACTAAGGTTTTGAAAACAATGGGAGATACGCTCGTTGGTATGTATGCCCTTCGTTTGTGCATTCACAGTATTTTTGTCAACTTCTGAATGGAGTGACTTCACGAACAGTCTTTTTTTTCATAATTTAGAACATTTATCTCCAGAATGTGGCCATAATGAGGGTGGAATTATGGTCTGTCGTCTTGGTGTGGTGCCTGATTGGGAATGTCCTGTTTGTGGCATGAGGAGGCTCATGTTCCACTAACCGTGACGCCCAGCATCGATTGCTCTCCCCCACATAAGAAAATATGCTGACCTTGCACTCCTACTTTGTAACTATCCCTGTTATTCTGTTCTCAGGTGGTCGATCCTTCAGCTTTTTGAAATCAGAAGCTAGTTTTGCCACAGGCATGAGAACAGTCTTGATATTGGTTTGTTTCAGGTCTTGTTTCACCTTATCCTAGATCCCTTGTCCATAAAGGATCTCTGCTGCTCTGGCAGGATTGGATTGATTTTCCTGCTGATCGGCCATCTGGTTAAGAGTGGTGCTTTTAAACGCAGCTGGGTACCAATTAGTCTGTGTTCTTTCTTGGACACATGCTCTCTCCTGGGGTTTTGGAGACTGGTTTGACAGGTTAGTTTCTGACGGCTCATCAGTGTGCTAACAGATCGTTTATGTTGCATTTTTTTTTCGAATATCACATTTTTTATCAAACTATTTATTTTTGATTTTTGAAATCGTGGAACTGTTCGGAAATCGCTTTCGATATTCGGAAACTCAATGTTAAGATGTAATTTGGTTTTTGAGTTAAATGAGAAACGTAATTTGGCCAGCCGAGACAAGGTGTGGAAACGTTGACCGTGTCTGTAATAGAGCATAGTTCCAGCTGCGCATGGCAATTTCGCCGCGATGTTTGGCTTTTCTTTGCCCGTATACTTATGCACATCACGAACTCCTCCGCAAACATGTTTCCGCCTTATCTACGACTTTTTGTTGTCAATAAAAATTAGTGTAGTAGAAGTTCATACATATAAAGTCCATACGAGACGAAAATTTAGGCCATGTACCTTGCGCTTTCCTCAGCCCCGTATGAAACCAAGTTAAAATATCTAAATGGTACTTCATGATATTTTAACTTATTTGGCGTTTTTTATGAAAACCAAGTTGATTTTGGCGCGCCGATGCGGACAAAAATACTTGTTATCAAAAAAATACGACTTGTTGCTCAAAGTATAAGACATGTTGTAAATATATAACTTGTTCATCGAATATAAGACTTGTTCGAAATATAAGACTTGTTTTTCGAAACACTTATCTGCCCTCGATAAAGCAGTAGTTAAACATTCCAGCCAAAGTTTTTAAAACTTGTCTTGTAACTATAATACTTAGCCTGCGCTAACGTTCACCAGCGGGCATTCCCAGCTAGTCGATTTCAAAATGGCCGATGCTCAGAACGACTTCCTTTTATTTCTGGATATTTTACAAATAGGGAAACAAATCTGCGAAGAAGTGAAAAGAAACCTTTTTGTTACTGATGAGCCAACAGCTGAGAAACTTAGAAATAACTGTGTGCAACTTATCATTGCTTTGGATCTTGTCACGAGACGGCTAGAGTTGCAGAATGAGCAACATCAAAATTTTATCCAAGATAATAACAATCTTTTAATTCTGGAAATTCAGAAATATATTTCTGTGTTTGAAGAGCGCTTCCCTGAACAGCAGGGAAACGAATCGCATTACTCTTGCCCTGCACAGTCTTGTGGTGAAGGAAAAAACTGGAAAGGTCGTCCGAAATTCCACATTCCTCGTGAACAGCTTCAAGGGTTGCGTTCTCTTGGTTTTACATGGAATGCTATAGCTCAAATGTTGGGTGTATCTGAGAAAACAGTCCGGCGTAGACGAGAAGAGTACAAATGTCTGAACACGGAGGGTTTTCTGATATCTCAGATGATGAAATTGACATTCTTGTTAAGCATGGTCTTGAAGTATCAATGAATTCTGGTGAACGTATGTTAATGGGATGGTTCAGAGGAATAGGAATACGTATTCAGCGATGGAGACTTAGAGGTGCAATATCACGAGTGGACCCAGTTGGTCGATAGCTTGGAAGGAAAACTATAACCAAGAGGAGGGCATATTCTGTTCCAACTCCAAGTTCATTATGGTAAGTAAAGTTTAATTTTTATACAACCTCATATAGTTATACTTTAAAATTATTTGTATGTTTTATTTACTAGTGATTTTAAAATAGTTCAGATATTAAATACATTCTGATTGGTCGACAAGTGTGCTTTCATAGCACTATGAAGCACAAAAATGGCATTTTGCTGTTGCCAAGTTGTGAGAGTTTGCAGTTTTATGACAAAAAAAATAAAACTACAGTATGAACACGCTTTTTATATCATCTTTCTCTGTTTTTAGTCGGAAAATAATAGTTTTATTAAAGAAATTAAACATGTTTTCGATGTTTTTTCGTATATGACAATCAAAATTGAGGTTTTTAGTAATAATTTGTGAACTTGACTTGATGTTAAAGTTATTGTCCAAGTAAAAAAGACCTAGGAAATTCCTGGAAAAAGGCCAGAAAAACCATTGAAGATTCACAAACCCTGTATACATTCCCTTTAAAGTAACCAAACTAAACATTACTTTGCAAACTGTAGTGTATCAAGTAAGTTGTGTACACCTTCAAAATATGATAAATAGGTTTCACGTAATGGGGATATTAATTACAACACCTTTCAATTAGTAACAAAACAGAAACATGAGAAAGCATTTATGTCGTCTAAATAGCACTTGTGAACAATAAACAAGTTCGTAAAAATACAACATAATAATTCTAAGTTTTTGTACATAGACTTGTGTTTAGTACTGCATTAACAACAACCACAACTGAAAATGGGCATAAACCCAAACATATCATTTGAAAAAAATGTCCTATGCGGGGACAAAAAGGGAAGGAATTATCTTAACACACCTAATCTTCAGCAATCAAACTTAACCCTTTGACCCAAACACAACAAAAAGTTATTTTTTAAAAATTCTTCAAACTTTGATTTTTTTTTTCAACAATTCACTTCATGATGACTTTACTGTTCAATTTATGCAATTTGCTTCTGAGTGAACTGTGTTCGGTTGTTTCCATAACTAAACCAAAGTTGAGATAACTATGTAAAAATTTGAATGTTGATAAGGAAGTCGAGGCTAAAAGAATTTGACTCCTGTATCTGTTACTAAAACATTTACATGTGGGTAAAGGCATCGAGCCCTGAAATCAAACACTAACATTTGTTTATGAAGAGCCACTTGTAAGCATATTAAGCTTTAAATAACTAATTCAGTGGTTTTGCAAATTTCATCAATAAAAAAACAAGTCTTGCAAAAACAAACTCACTCTATCATTTCAAAAACTATGCAACAGATAATTAAGCTTTTTTACACCAAAACAGTGAAATCAATGACTCAAACATATGAACACTATTTAACAAAAGTATTATTAATTTCTAATATTAAAGAGCCTTATTACCTGGAACAACTCAAGTATTTAATAAAACTCCTAGCAAAGCATTTTAGCTCTGGTCAAACTACTTTGCCAATGTGACTGTCACATCACGAGAAAAATACTTTCTGGCTACTTACCCTGCATGAATAGTATTTTTTTCTCTTGTTAAGATTAAACTAAACTATTAATCAACACTTTCCCTTCAAGAAAAATTTTCAAGTTTTTCATCAAAGATTTTAAAATCACATGTTTTGTTTAGCGCTTTTCAAGCCCTTTTGCTTTTGACAGTTCGGGTAAAAATACTTTGTTTAATTGAACACTTTTTTCATTTTCATTGGCATACTGAAATTGGCAACAAACTGTAAAAAGGTACCAAGTTTCTGTTTTAACTTATTTAACTTATCACTTGAAATTTAGTTACTTTCTAAGAAATTTATGTTTATTTAAAGGGAACAATATTTTATTATTTATGGTATCTGTGTTGCCCACTGCATGCATAACATATAAATTTAAAATGGATCAAACAACATTTTCCAAATCCAAAACATCCTAGAAGTGCTGCACACATCAGTTCATTGAAATCTTTTGGCTCTTCCAAGCCCCTTGGAATGGCAAGTGTCATACTACATGTTGATGCATGTGGAAGTCTTTTCACATCATTTTCCATGTCATAAAAGCCAATAGTTAAAGCGGACTCAAAGCCAAGTGGTTGCACAGCATCTGCTCCAGTAACAAATATGAGCAAGCCCTCCAATACCAGGCCTGGAATCTCACCATCATCTAAGTCCTTCAAAAAAAACTCAAAACAGTAAACTGTATTTTCTTCTTTTTCCCTATTGTTCGATCCAACTGCAGAGAAGCTATATCACAGAGCTTTCTGAATTTCTGATGACTGAGCTTTTCATTTGTGTTAGCAAGCAGGGCATTGAAAATTTGAGACTTTTCCATAGCTGCATCACCAAGCTTGCCAATTGAGCTCATTCCACCAATGAACTGCTGAATTTCAGCATTGCACAAATTAGAGTGCAAGGAATGTACATTTTCTTACGCTGGAGTAGGCATGCGTTCCTGGGCTTACCAGTCAGTAGAAGACCATCTAGCTTGTGCTGCCAACAGAACACCACCAATCTGGCACCATGCCGAGACAACAGACCACAGCATCATCCAAGACATGTTCGCATTCTTGAAACTTGAGTGCGCTGTAGTCTGGTTCTTTTGACATTGCCCTATAATTCCGTTCCTTTTTTGGCACTACGAATTATGAAGCCACATACTTCACAGAACCTTTACGTTTTTTTCTCCACTTCTGTTCGGCTGAGGTTATGTATGCCGTATATAAATATGGCCACCGCGTGCCTGGATTTGAGCTCGCCACGAGGGCACTCGCAAATTCTGGTCAAGAAAGATCTATAATAATAGTATAAAAATAATTTAATAAAGCTAGGTTGAAAGACTGTAAAAGTTACAAACGTCGATCGTAAACTAATGTCAGCTAAATCAAACCTGCGTGTCGTAGTTTCTTATCACTCACCGTCACTTTGTAAGTCTTCTTTTTCTCCATGCCCGCATTACAGTCACCTCGTAAAATGCCTGCAGAATACGTTAAACTACACACGTGATTTGACTTAGCACGATTTTCGCCGCGATGTATCGATTAGTGCTCCTCAGCGAAGAAAGAAGCGAGAGCAAATATCGAAAGGGATGTCATGCTTGAATGCATTGTTGAGAACTGAAAATTTCGCTTCCCTGGTAACGTGACGTCACATTTTAGGACTGTTTAAAACGTTGTCCAAATTCATGTTCTAAAGCAACAAGCCAGTATTCTACTATTCCACCGTTTCATACAATGTATGATTGTTTTTGATATAATTATTGTAACTGACTAATAGTGGCTAGTAACTTTTAAGTTTTGTCCAGTTTTTGTAAATGAGATGAAATTCCTGCCCTGAATTCGGCAACGCTAATTCATTACAGGATAGCTCCTACAGAGAGCAGTTACACTGAGTAAATGCTCAGCTACTCAGCATGCAGTTAAAAGGATTGCTTCTATTTTTATCTCTATGTTTACAAGTACTAATGTGGATACTGCTACATATCAAATCACACAGCAAATACACTTAAATCAGTAATAAAATTGTAACTTAAATGCAACGGGCAATCCATTTACAATTACAATTATAAAATGTTTATAGCAACTTTTAATATTAAACATGCCACTCAATTTATCATAAGCAGTAACCCAGCAGTCTATTTTTCTCGTGTTTACTTCTCCAACAACTTCTTTTTGCTCACCACTTTTTGGATAGGTTTTATTGTTGACAATAATGTACCTAAATGTAAATGTTAACATTCCCACCGACCGAAGAAATAGCTCTTCTTGTGGTCTGTACAACAAGGATTTGAGCATTGCTCATTTCTGATCTTCATCTTAAGTCTGCTTCATTTTTTACTGTACGTTTGCCAGCTTGGGCACAGGAAGATATCTTCTCAGAAAGTGTACGTTGACAGTACAAGCATGTACTAGCAATGCCCAAAGGTATTTCACACGAACAAAAATCTGATAGCCGCATCTCTGCGGGATTTATGTACCTCTACCTTTCTTTAGGTATCATGGAATGGGTCCAGTTGTCTGACCCAAATGAAAGACATGAACTCATGTCTAAAAACTCTCTCCCATCTGTGTTTTACCAAAGTAAAACTTGCAAATGAAGTAAGCTATTGATATTTTGCCTCTCAGCCTTGCATTGTGTTTACCTCCAATCCCACACAAAGGTCTTGCAGAAACTATCTAGTATAAAATAGAACACAGTAGAAAAAGTGAAAAAGTGCTGCAAAATTAAACGAAAGGTACCCAGAGGGTACATGTGCGTGCTAGGCGGATGTGCATGATTGATTATTTGCTAAGTTTGGTTTGAAGTTGTTTGTCACGGTACTGGCAATGCACTGTAAAGTATTTGCAAGCAAGAAAAGTAGAAAACAATTATGCCATGTTCTTGTGGTCAGCTTGCAACTGACGTCATTCTGCAAAGGAGGAAAAATTTCGTTCGAACGTTCCGCCTAAAATTCGAAAGAAATTACCCAGAGCTCTTACTCTGTTCTATCTGAACAAACTTTGGTAGCTGTGATAAGGATGTACAAGAAGAACGTGCAAGCATCTCAAGGATGAATCCATTTCAAAGACCTTTACTGCTTCTTTGTTAGATCGAATCTGGAATACTGCTCAGTCGTCTGGTGTTTTGGAATAACATTTTTGAATTGCAGAACCTTTGCAATTTCTGAAGATATGTTCTATATTATTCCTTGTTCGTTCCCTCCAGGACTGCAGGATATTACTTGAAGTCTCTCGTAAGCAGTTCCCTAAAAGTGGCAAACCAGCAGTTTCGAACTGCTGTGAAGAAGATGGACCACTTGAGGATAGGGTGGCATGTGAAGAACGTAGAACCACAGGAAAATCAATCAGCATATTTATAACATACGGCCACCACGTCCGGATTGGCCACCAAGGAACCACCGAAATACCTGTGGCTCTTTCCTTGCATAAACAGCAACATCAATACCGGCAGCTTTCAAAATTGCCTTTGCCCCTTTGTCCCTTGACACAGGATATGGGACTTGTTGTAGTGGGACTTAGCAGTAGCTGAGAATGTTCATTCCTCAGAGTTTTAGTTCTCTCGATATATTCCTTTAGATGTTCTAGTACACAAAGTTGCTTATCCTCTGTAGCTTCCAGGTGCTTTCCTGGTTTAGACTGCTTCAGCTTGTCCAAAGTTGTTATCTTGCACATCTCACCAAAAACCTGTATGTGATTGACGTCCACCAAGTGTATTGTCTCCTATCGCTGACCAGTTGGTAATAGCAATAATATTGTTAGTTTCAACGTGAGTTCCTGTAACGATAACTCCTGAGGTGAGCTTATGGTCTTAAGGTAGACCCAAACAGTATTTAACATCCCATATATCTTTAAAACAGCGGCAAACTAACGGTGTTCATTCCCCAAATTTACTTCCATCTTCAATAGTGATTACTGCTGAAAGAGCTGATCGTGCTTTGTTAGCTGTACTGTAGCCAAGTTCCACAGAATGATAGGGAAAATAGGAACTTGATTCCATGTGTAACTTTTGGATGAGTCACGTCCATGTTCCTATCTTTACAATAACGAGACCACTTCCTGAGGCATGAATCATACTGTTTGGAAGTTCCTGATCTTCATGATGCCATAATCACTTTTTTTGCTTCAGAAGACAAGCGAAGATATACCATTAAGTTGAGCTTTTTCCATAGTTTCCGTCGGGTGTCTCGGTAGAAACAGAAGCTAGAGGCTCGTCTGAATATGGCTTTACCTCCTTCCAGCCTTCGTTCGTCCCACTCGCTGCCGTTGAAACAACATGTTCTCCGTCTGGCTCATTTTCTATATCACTTATGTTGCTGCCTGAGGTCTGCTCCGAGTCTTGCTTGATTCTGAGCACAACGCTTCAAGTTCTTCCATGTTTTTATCCGTTCAGTGTAGTTACTGAAACACGGACGTACGGGTATGAAACCCGTCATCCTAAACGTTTCCCGCCATGCTCCTGCAGTCTGAGAGTTCGGCCAGCGGAAGGAGTTGACAAGAAGAAGGCCAAATTAGCGATATTCAAACCTTTGTAAAAAGTCGCGTTTTATCCGATTCGAAAGTTTTTTTAAGGAAATATCATTTTTTTGTTCCATAGAATAACCCCCCAAACTCAGCCCCATTCTCTTAGTAGCACTTTAGGGTCCTTCCTGGCCTTAAGTTACACCCTCTCTTTCACTTCCCTTTCACTTTATTTTATTACTACAAGTTGAAAATTACATAACATTTTGTAGACTCCATCTGCAAATAGCATAACTGTGCTAGTCTAGGCAGATGGAGTAATAGAAAATAAATAAATTGATTCAAGTACGTACATAAATAAAAGTATATTTATACTGTTAATTGAATACTTCTCACTGGGTAATTAAATTATAAAAATAATCTATAGCTATATCAAACGAAAAAAAAAGAAAAAAATGTATCAAAGAAACTAACAAAAGTACCATGAGAAGGCACTGATTAACTTTTAAGGCTCCTCGTAGCTTTTACTATTTGTCAAATATTGTAATAGTTGAAATGTGTTGGTTTAGCTCTGTGCTGTTTCTTTTGCCGTTGTTTCTGAACGTGGATTTATGGCCGTTGAAGCGTTCTTTGAATTCGTTTTTTGTCAAAACAATATGAGTTTCTGTTGATCCGTCGTCCTCGTTGTTAACTGTGGCTTGGTATATATCAGATGTTTCTAGGCAGTTGCTGTTAAGTGGACATTCGGTTGGTTTTCGACAGTTGCAAGTTTTCTCTTTTTTTTTCTGTTGGTCTTTCGTATTGCTGGTTTGATCTTGCCTGATCTCCTTGTTTTGGCTGTCAATTTTGTTCTTCACGCTGGGTGCGCAACTGTAAAACCTTTACCAAGGTGTATTTGCAATCATACAATGCAGTAATAACAATGAAATCAATAGACTCCTCTCCCCCCCCTCCTTTATCCTGTTTAAAAATTTTCCCTCATTTGACAAACAATAAATTTCAGAATAAGTTTAAAGTAAGAGTAAAACTAACATGTTATAAAATTGAAAGAGTTGTCTTGAGTGTGTCCGCATCTCAAAGAAAATGAGCGCCATTAGAGGGTTACTAGTGTAGCTTCTCTGGTAGAATTTGACCTAACGGTGAGATGAGCCAGATGAAGTACATTCACTACGAGTAGCGCGGGTGCAATAAGCATAAAACGAACACGACGAATTGTT